>PISX010022513.1:0-31562 GCA_004024625.1 Mellivora capensis | reverse complement strand
ATCCTCAGCAGAAAGGGGCCACGCTGCCCGCCGGCTGGACTTGGGAGGACATCCTCCCTCTTGTTTAAGTCACCAAGACTGTGAGCTTTTGTTAGGGCAGCCTGAGCAGACTCAACGTGGAGTCCTTCATTCAGGCTTTTCAGTTTGTCAGGATGGCCAGTCTATCTGAAGAAGGCATATTTGACTTTTAGAATCAGCCAAATGTTTTTTGATGCCAAGGCTCCCAAATAAAAATGGGTGCGTGAACAGAATAAGAATATTTCCCCAAAATCAGACAAAAAAATAAAATGTGGTTATAAGGTAAAAACATGCCGCTGACGGGATTTGGGCACAATCACAGAAGTGAGCAAAGGTCGCATCGTTGCATGAATTGTGTGGGCTCCCTGAGAGTTCCTTTGAAGGACAATGTTTACAAAATGACTTTTTTTTCTAGAACAAAGACGTATTAATATTTAATATAGTAAATTCCAAAATTTCAGGGAATCATAAATAAGTAGAGAAACAGAAATCTGCTATCATACTGTCCCCAAGGATTACGATTGTGAAACTTCTTTAGATTTTGTTCTGAGAACTCCAGCTCCCAAATATCTACACACGCACATATACAAGCTCATGTATTTGAGGTCACACTGAATATGGTGTTGTATATCCTGTCTTTCGTTCATTTAACATGGCGTTATGAGCATTTCACAGGTAATTCAATAGACTCAAAAAACAATTAAAAGTGTATAATATTCCATCATATGAATATCTCAATAATTTTTTAAAACTATCCATTGGAGGACACTAAAAATTTTTACTTTATAGTTAAATACTACAAATATGAACTTGTCCAAATGGATTTGAAACTTAAATGAGGTCTTAAATTTCACTTTAGTTATGGAAACCTAAGTGTGCCAGTTCCTTCTGGTGGACAAAAGACTTTTTAAAAGATTTTATTTATTTATTTGAGAGAGAGAGAGAGCATGAGCAGGAGGAAGGGGCAGAGGGAGAGGGAGAAACAGACTCTCCACTGAGCAGGGAGCACTCAGGACTCGATCTCAGGACCTTCGGATCATGACCTGAGTCTAAGGCAGATGCTCAACCTACTGAGCAATCCAGGTGCCCCTCAGTGAGCAAAATTTTTTTTAAATTTTTTTAAAAATTTATTTATTTGTCAGAGAGAGAGAGAGCGAGCACAGGCAGACAGAGTGGCAGGCAGAGGCAGAGGGAGAAGCAGGCTCCCTGCCGAGCAAGGAGCCCGATGTGGGACTCGATCCCAGGAGGCTGGGATCATGACCTGAGCCGAAGGCAGCCGCTTAACCAACTGAGCCACCCAGGCGTCCCAGTGAGCAAAATTTTTAAAGAAATGAGAATAGGGGCACCTGGATAGCTCAGTGGGTTAAAGCCTCTGCCTTCGGCTCAGGTCAAGATCTCAGGGTCTTGGGATTGAGCCCAGGCTCTCTGCTCAGTGGGGAGCCTGCTTCCTCCTCTTTCTCTGCCTGCCTCTCTGCCTACTTGTGATCTCTGTCTGTCAAATAAATAAATAAAATCTTTAAAAAAAAAGAAATGAGAATAGAGTAGGGACAGGATCAAGGGTTTTAAAGTAATCACCAGATAGACCATTTTTTAAAACAGATTTTATTTTTAAGTCATCTCTACACCCAATGTAGGGCTCAAACTCACAAGCCCAAGATCAAGAGTCACGTGCTCCTCTGACTGAGCCAGCCAGGCGCCCCCAGATATACCATATTATAATTCCATTTAGGTGGAATTATATCACCACAGTGGACCCTTAAGCCTATAATTGGCCCAAGTATTCCCAATGTACCATAAATTCAATCAGAGTGGTCTAATGTCTCAGATCAATGTTTCCAACTTTATAATAAACCACTTAATGCAAAATCTATAGCTCTATGAAACCTAATTATGAAGCTTTCTTCTCTTTTTAATCAGTTAATCATAAAGCTCTCTTGTATTTACATGTTAGCAAAAGAAAGACAAATGATACACACCCTCTCATTTTCTAACACAGCTGAAGTTTTAGTTTTTATTGAAGGAACAACTACAGATTATAGGTCAGAGTTCACCTGCAGTGCCTGTAATCAACCAAAAAGAAAACAAAGCAGCCAGAATACTGTTTTCTCATACATTCATTGTTCTATATTGGTGAAACTCTTCATAAGAGTTTTATTTATGTGCTGCTTCTCATCCAAGGCAATTTTATGTTTCTATCTTTTGGCAGATTTGGAAGAGAAAGATAAAAATATTGAGGAAGGTGTTTCCATAATCACATCCTACTCTTGGACCAATTTCTATGTTGATGGGGTGCATGACCAGGGCCATGGGTACCCCAGGCCCAAGAGCTGGATCTTCTGCCTGGTTTGTTCTTGGAAAATGGGACCAGCATCCTCAGCAGTGGAAAGCCCTTCTTAGAGAATGATGCTCTGGTAAGGAAGTGAGGTTTCCACAAGACCCACACTACCTTCTTCCCCATTTCCTTTTCCAGTCCTTTGAGAAGTAGGTCAGATGTGGATTTTGTTCACTGAGTATGGACCCTACCATGGAACCGATACCATATACTCTGAAAAACAGGAACCACCAACTGCCCTAATGTCTCTTAGGTTTGTTCTTTCTCACCTTTGGCTGCAGGGCTCATAGTCTCCAAACTGGATTCCTGAATCTGTAGTTCTTGACAGCCTGCAGATTTAAAATCCAATCTCTTAGCATGACATTAAGGCTTTTTGAGATCAGGATCCTCTTCCTCCAGCCTCTTCTCTGGCCCCATTGCTACCAGACGCCATGCTCCAGCAGTATTGAAATAATGGTAGTTACCTGCATGGGTCTTGTTCTTGAAGGTTCTGATGAGGGAGCAGGAGGCTGGCTGAGGACAAGGCAAAAGCTGGCGCCTTGCACCCCCTCTCCACCCGCTCCCTTCGGTAATATGTGTGACATTCCTCAGGCACCCCTGGCTGCCCTAAAAGAAAAACAAATAGATAACTTGCAGAGATCACAACCCTGCAAGACAGGAATCTCCCTTGGTTTACAGATGTCCTAGAGATTTACACCAAAGAAGTCACCTTATCAATAGCCCAATTTCCAGAGGCAAACAACTCAGTTCCTCAAGCCCTAATGTCGCCCTCCTCTCCATAGACAAAGCTGAAGGAGGCTGAGGTAGTAGGGAATGTAAATAAAGTTAAATTTCTTCTAAACCTAAATCTCACTAACAAGGACACTTGATAGCAGGAATGTGACATTCCACCAGGAAACTCCCAATTGTCTTTATGTTAGTGCCTCATTAGAGGAAAAACAGCCTTGGCTTGATAGTAACCAGGCCTTCAATATCCTGACAGTCTTTTTTACCCCATAGCCCTTCTAAACACCCCCTTTGTCCTCACCTACCCAACTCCTGTGTATATAACAGACCACTCCTCACATTCCCGGGGCAGCATCTCCATCTGCCCACGGGTCCTGTCCCCGTGCTCTAATAAACCACCTTTTTGCATCTAAGAAAGAATTCTTAAGACGTCGGCTCCAAACCTCACTCCACTGAACCTCACCTAGGTTCTAGAACTTCATCAGTTCTGCAAGCAAGACTTTGGGCAAGTTATTTAGCTTCTCTGTGTCTTGGCTCATTTAGACATGGGGACTAGGCTAGAATCTGCCTTATAGCCTTTGCTGTGAGGATTAAATGAGATAACATGGAGAGCTGGCTTAGAGTAGAGCCTGGCCCATGGCGAGATACTCAACATACTCTATTACCAGAATTCCCTAATCCTGGACTTTTACCTCCCCTTTTGATCTCTCTGATTCCTGCTAACTTTTCAAGATGCAGATCAAGTGTCTCTTCCTCTGTTCACTGTTTACTTGCCTCTGTGAAGCAGAGGTCACTGTCTCTGTTGTTCTGTCCTACACTTAGGACCTATCTTTCACAACATCATTACGTTCCTTGTGGTTATTCATGTACATATGTATGTCTGTCATGAGATTGTAAACTTGTTGAGGACAAGGATCATATCTTAGTCATCTCATTGGTGATCAGTTAGCACAGACCTTGGCAAAAGGTAAACCCTTACTTGACTTTTATGGGATGAATCAGGATTGGTTTTCCATGGCCCCTTCCCAGCTTGGCATCTGTGTGGGAGGGTGGGTTCTGGGCTCAGCTGGATTCCAGGCACAGCCGTGCGAAGAGGTCTCTGAGAGTCTGGCCATGGGAAGACATCGCAAACACAGGCAGCTGACTTCTACATCCCAGAAAGCACCTCTCAGCAAATTTCTCTGTGCCAAACTCAGCATAAGAGTCACACTGTAGTGTGGAAGGGAAAACAGATTCTGAGCCTGTACTTTTCACCTGACAGATGCCTGATTTACTGTCTCCAATGCCCCTGAGTTGATCCTGCCCCAGTAAGAATATTTTCACTGAATTTTGACGTGAAGCTTTAAGACAGACCTGGATGTCGAGGTGGGAAGGAGCATTTGTTTTGTTTTCAAATATTGCAGTTCCTTCTTCTTATTGCCAAACAAAGTTGTCCATGCAGCACTACCGGCCCTCCATAAGTCTCCGAAATGACTCTTATTTAAAATCTGATATAATTCCAAAATGTCCATAAAGATGATTAGAATATAGCACAGGAATACCTTGCCACAGAGAAATCTATTTAAAATCAGTTCAAAGCTGATTTTGAAAAATTGCAAGAAGGGAAAATATGTAAAGTAGGAAAAATGTGCTATAAGGAGAAAAAAAAATGTGTGAGAGACTATCACTCCCCGAGAGAGCTGTAATCAGATTCCTGAGGTCTGTTGAAAGGACGATATTGGCACTTCAAAGTTTTTTAAAATGTCATTGAATTCTGAGGCTTAAGAACGAGGTGCTAAGGAGATGACAAAGATTATTTGAGGGTCAAAAAAAAAAAAGAAAATATTTGATATTAGGAGCCTTTAGGAAATACCTCTACTGTACTATAAAATTATGAAAATGGTATGAATATGCCATTTTTAATGACCTGGAAAATCCTAAAGAAATAATTTTAAGCCAAAAATAAAGGCAATTATAAATTGTATACACAGAATGATTTCAAGTATGGAAAATGCATAGGAAGAAACAGAGAGTTGGTCACACCATCATGGCTCTTGCCTCTTAGTAGGTTGTGGAATAATAATGCCCTTGTTCTCTTCCTGGCTTTTATCAACTTATCAAATTAAATTAAATTAAAACATTTAGTATTAATTCTGGCAAAATCGTAAACTCACATTTAGAACTGAAGACTTGCCAGGGAGCTATGTGCTCTTCTGGAATATTCCTTCTTTGAGAGGCAAGAGAGGTCTTGGGAGTATAGACTCAGAAATGAGTGTCAGGTAGTCCAGTCCTGCTGGAGGAATGTATTTACAGTATTTCAGGTAAATGGTTATTGGGTCTTGGGACCAGATATGGAAAAACGTGAGTTTCCTGTTTCATGTGGACACCTATTTCATATCCCAAGTTTCCACACCCCCTATGAGAGCCTTAAGGTTTGGGTCAGCTAGTGACAACTTGGGGGTGAAGGTGGGTAAGCTGTTAGTGAAGAGGAGGAAGTTCAAGAGCGGCAGGAGTGTAGGATAAGATGGGAGCCAATGGGATGACAGAGAGTTAACTGGGAGATGGATGGATTTGGGAGTTGATAAAAATGTGTAATGGCTCCATTTGGCCTGGACTGGAGGTAGAGTGAAGGATAGTGCTCTCTGAAAGCTACTCTGAGATTTCTTGCTTGGAGGTGGGTTGTTTTTCTGCCTGCCTCTTCTTCTTCCTCCTCTTCCTTCTTCCTCTAGAAATTGAGAAGGACTTCCTTGCTGGTATGAATTAGAGAAAGGTATCTAGGCTTGAGAAGGTTGTTAGTGACATTTAGCTGTGAGACCATATTGAAAAGAAAAATTTAGATTGATCTGTATACTATCTATGCCCATCTTTCCTGGCTTCCAAAGCTTCAGGCTAGGGTCCTCATGCTGCTAGGAAGGGATATCCAAGAGGAAGATAATTTCACCCTTCTTGTCCAAATACTTGCTACATTTCAGACAACTCTTGTCTTTGACTCAGGAGAATTGCACAAAAAACTCTCTCCATCCTACAAAGTTGGATGGCCAGTGAGAATGGTGCTGAGGTCCTGGTCTGATAAGATGATTCAGACAGATGGTCATAGTTGTCTCTGGTCCTTGAGAATTGTGGAGCCTATAGACAAGTCACTCAATTGATAATGTTGGAACCCCTATTATATCTTGGGCCCTATTCTAGACAATGAGAATAGAGTAGTGAGTAGTGATCATACAGTTTTTGCTATAAGGAACTGGTTTGATGAAATATCACTTTGTAAAATATGATGGGGGGGAAATGGCCATGATGTTCTTTAAGTGGGGTTGTTTACCGTTGAACATTGGAGACAAGTGTGTAAGGGAAAGAACATGAACCCTGGCAACAAATAGGTCAAGGTGTATTTCTGGGTCCTGACCTCAAAAGCAATGTAATCTTGAGCAAGTTATTTGATCTCTTTGGGTCTCATTTCCCATTTTAAAATGGATTATTGCAAAAAGTCAAAATTAAGCTTTTCTAGATAAAGTTAAAGTATTTTGCAAATGTATGGCTTTTCATTGCTTCATATCTTCACTAATGCTTGGTAATGTCAGACTTCTTGGTTACTTGCCAGAAGTAAAGGTAAACCTTTGGAGGAAGATAATATCAAACAGAGCCTCCAATTCCTCTACAATGTTTAATATATATTCTCAGTGTGAAACAAATAGACAATCTGATATTCAAGAAGACAAGAACTGACCAAAACCCCCAGAGAAACAAGAGACAAAACACAATAGATTTGTGGTGGTCCCAGCTCATCAACTGGACTTTAGAATAACTATGGACTTTAGAATAACTATGGTTAATATTTTCAAGGAAGATTGAGGAAGAGAATTTAAAATTATTTTAAACATAACCAAGTGGTAACCGTAGAATTGAAAAACACAACTAAAAGGGTAATGGGTTGCACACTTAAAAATGTTTAAAATTGTGAATTTTGTGTCATTTATATTTTACCATGAAAAGGAGAGAGCAATGGATGGGCTTAGCAGAAAATTAGACATTTCTTAAGAGTTCTTGGTGAACTATTAAGAAAGATTGGAAGAAAATATTCAGACTGAAACACTGAAAGGAACCCAAAGATAGAAAAGAGCATAAGAAATCTGTGGGGTTTGGTGCCCAGGTCTAATCCAAGTGAAACTGGAATCCCAGAAAGAGAGGAGAGGAAATATGGTAGAAGCTAGTAGGAAGAAATACTGGCCAAGAATTTTCCAAAATTGACGAAAGATAATACTAATTCAGGAAGGGCTGTGAACCTCAGAGGATGAATAAAAAACCCACACTGTTGTGTATCAGACTCAGTGCTGAAACCAGAGACAAAGAGATATTCTTAAAAACAGACAAAGGAAAAAAAGGACACATTGTTTGTACCTTCTTGACAGAAACAACTAAGCCATAAGACAGTGGAATGGCAACTTGCAATGATGAAAGGAATGATTGTCAACCTAGAATTCTATATTCAACAAAATATCTTTTTTTTTTTTTTAAGTAGGCTCTGTGCCCAGTGTGGAGCTCAGTGTGGGGCTTGAACTCATGACCCTGAGATCAAGACCTGAACTAAGATCAAGAGTTGAATGCTTAATGGACTGAGCCACCCAGGTGCCCCTCAATACATTATCTTATTTATTTATTTATTTATTTATTTATTTATTTATTTATTTGACAGAGAGAGATCACAAGTAGGCAGAGAGGCAGGCAGAGAGAGAGGAGGAAGAAGGCTCCCTGCTGAGCAGAGAGCAGATGCAGGGCTCGATCCCAGGACCCTGGGATAATGACCTGAGCCGAAGACAGAGGCTTTAACCCACTGAGCCACCCAGGCACTCCAATACGTTATCTTTTAAAAATGAAGACAAGGTAAATGTTTTTTAACAAACAAAAATTAAGATGCTTTGTCATCAGTTGGAAGACAGTAGAAGATTCTTTTTTTTTTTTTGACAGTAGAAGATTCTAAACGTGGTTCTTCAAACAGGAGTCTAAAAGTGGGTTTTCAGACAGGAGTAAAATGATTCCAGATGAAAGCATACCAATGCACACACACACACACACACAAAAAAAAAGAAGAGAGAAAAGGAAATATATGTGAGCAAATGAAATGAATATTGAAAGTATAAATCCAAACATAATAATGACATGTGGCTATCAGAGGGCTGAGCCTTCCACCGGGGAGCCATATTGGCAAGAGCAAGAACACCTGCTTCTCTTCTTCTCCTCTTCACCCCAGCCCCCCTGGAGGCACGATTCCTGAGCTGGAGTTACCTCCTCTACCTGCAGAATGTGCATGCCCATCTGGAAATTGGGAGGCAACCAGGGGGAAAACAGTCTGTCCCAGCCAGGCTGCTTTCCTTTCATGATTGATCCTACCGTTGTTGCTCTCTGCCTGTACACCCTGGTGACTTCTCATCTTCCAGACCTTTCACTTCCCTCAGATCTCTGGTTATGCTGCAGATTGGCCTCCAGCTCTCTGATCTCAGTCCCTGACACTACTTCCATTCTCCTTCCTCTGGGAATGACTGGAGAGCCCAGAGGTTGCACAACTCCAGGGGGGAATTCTAACAGTATTCTTGCAAAAGGCATCACTGGCAATCCTTACCTATAATAAAGTGTTAATGGCACACTCTAGACTTGGCAACCCCGCCCTGTTCCTTGTACTTGAAAGTGGGAAATTCTGTGAAGCCTGAAGTGCAAGTCAGTTGAGAATTTGTTTCTTTTACTGCATTTTTTGGCTTTGCTGTAGTTGGGATGTGGCCACAATCACCTCCTTTCTCCTTGTAATAATAGCCTGCCTTCTGGTCTTTTGGGGTCTGCTAATCATAGTACCCATTCTTCTACCCAGAGTGGTGGGCAACTGACTTGGTTGGTCCCTCATAGTTCCCACTGGTGATGGACATGTGACCTAGGACTGGCCAATCAGAGCCCTTCTCTGGGATTTTCTATGCACACACTGAGGGAAAGATGCTCTTCTTTTGCTATGGCTTTGCCAGTCTAGGGCTCTAAGCCTACAACTGCCTATGGCCAAGCCCTGCCCTTGTATATTACCATAAGGAATAGAAGAGACTCAGGCCAACTGCTGGGGAGAGAGACACAGATGGAAATGGAGACAGAGAGAGAAAGAGAGAGAGAGACAGAAGAGACGGAGAGATAAGAGAGAGAATAGCACTATATTATTATATAGAATAGAACAATGTGATTATATATAAGCCTTTACATGCCCAGGTTTGCTTCCTATGGTTTTCCTTGAGTTTCCATCTCTCACGGAACACCCCTGAAAGCAATCCCATCTTGGCACCTCAGGCATTTCTTACAAAGGGCTACAACAGTAACCACGAAATGCACATTACTGCATAAGCCCATGAATGCGGGGCTGCCGAGCTGGGGCAAAGTCTCTGGCAGGCGATTTTAAATCCAGTTAAAGTAACATGTGTGAGACAACAGCCAGCACCCGCGCCCAGCCAGCCCCCTGTGGAGAGCGCCGCAGAAGGTAGCCTGTGCAGATGGACAAAAAGCATTCCAGCCAATTCAGGCTGTCATCCCCACCCTCACTGTCCCCAAGCATAAAGGCCAGCATCCTTGCTACCCTGGGACTTGCCAAACATTTTCTGGGAGGACGAGGCAGGACAAAACGCCTCTCGTTGTTGTTGTCAGCTGGAAAGGATGGAGAGCTGGCTGTTCCCACGCTGCGGAGGGGCCGCGCGGGCTGACGCACCGGTTGCCATGGTGCCCGAGTGCGGAAATCTTTGCACCTGTACCTGTAAAATGCCACTGACGGGAAGCTTCTTTTCGTGATTAAGGTTGTTAGTTAGGCATTAACAGCACAGGAGAGCATCCTGCTGACCTGGGATGTGACGTCTCTGCAGGTCAAGTCAGAGCACTTTACCGAGGCACCAGAGAGGAGAGTTCAATGTCATTTAAAAGCATTTGCTGAGAAGCAGTGGGCGTTAGATCCCTGCAGGAGCCCAGAGAACGCGGAGATCTTGCTCTGTGGACAGGGAGGCCAGGCAGCAGTAGCTGAAGGGTTGGCATGGAAATGGAGTGAATCATCGGGAGCACAGCTTTGCTGGTGTTTGAAAGCCACCGGTGGGGACAGAAAATGACTTGCAGAGATTTCGGCATTTGCTGTTGCGGTGTGAATGCCAGGATGGTCAGCATGGCAATCAGGGTACCCATCTGGGTCTCTTTCTTCCCGTTCCCTATATGGTCACCTGGCTCAGGGCCCAATTACCAACTTTTCCCGGATATTGCAGTTACCCCTAACTGTTCTTCCTGGAGTCGTGTTTTCTTCTCTGAACTACCCTCCATTTGGGGGGCAGGTGTCATTCTATGGCTTGGCCAGGATGCTCCCCTGCTGAGGGAACTTCAGGGGGGTCCCTTCTCTGTTCAGCATGTGGTATCCAAGGTTCTCCATGACTCTATGTGACTTGACTTTCCCGCTTTGTCTCCTACCCCTCTACTGGATGCATTTGCATTTGGCCGGGTGGAGCCAGGCATTTGCCTGTAATAACCTCCCCATTTCCATCAAAGCTGGAATCCTCCAAGGCACAAATCGCTGGAAATGCTTTCATAGATCCTTCCATCTGCCTCTGAGCAGACATAATACCACCTTTTCCCCATTATCTTTTTGTAAGGTGCTTGTCGGTCATCTTGAATTATAATTATTTCATTATTCCTTGTGAGTATCTGGAGGGCAAGACCATGCTTATTTGTCTTTGTATCATGCATACATTCCAACATAGTTCCTTATTTTGGGTGCTCAGTCACCGTGAGGAGTAAATGAACGAATGGATGGATGCCTATCGGGCATAAATTATTAGAGGATAATGTTTAAAATAGGGTCTAGCCATGACTCTCAAACAAATGTAAAATGAACACACGTCAAAGATCTTATTTAATTCATCTGTTAATGAGGAAACCAGTAAGATGTCACATCTGGTTCAAAGATGAATTCTAAGAACCACATGTATAGAGACAGAAAATAATGCAAAATGATTTACAAAGAGATGCAAAATTGGCTTGTGGAGGGGGAAGGAAGGACAGGGGATCAGCAGCACGTTCATGGGAATCAAAACTCATTTGCATGTGTCTATGGACAAGAAATATTTGTGAAATCTTCTACAACCTATAGCATTATAAAATAGTTCAAAAACAATGAAAAGCGCAGAGCTCTCACAGAATTAGATAACCCAGAGGGTGGACTTTAGACAACCGAGTTTTCTATTGATGATACCAGCCATCTTTCTGATCTGCTTAAAAGTTTTCACATTTTTTTCTACAGTGCATTTTACCTGAAGTGGGCTTCCAAATGTGTCTTCCAAATGCGAGGTAGTGATTGTGTCCTGGAAAACCACAGGACACCTCATCCCCTCTCTGGATTTCTTATTCTTGAACACTTTTAGTTTCTTTACCTTAGATTGACATTTGTTAAGGCAGTGGATAACAGTAATAGTAACAATAATAATAATAACAATATTCTAAGTGCTTGAATTTCCTATTTGACCATCTAACAACCCTTGGGTAAAGAAGGTGCTAATAGTCTGTCCACTTTGAGATGAGAATTCTGGGACTCAGAGTGACAAAATAACATCGCAGGAGTCTACACAGCCAGTGAGTGACAGAGCTGGGATTTAAACCCAGAGTACTTGACTCCGGAGTCCTCATCTGTAGGCATTTTGCTGGTATGACCATCCAAGAACTGAGGGAGAGGATGGTAACTCACTCCAGTGTTAGGGCAGGCCTGGGCTATTCTTTTCTTTCCTTTACTTTTTTTGTGAAAGAGAGAGAGGGAGAGAGCACACACCCATGCGTGTGAGTGGGGGAGGGGCAAAGGCAGAGGGAGAGAGAAAATCTCAAGCAGACTCCATGCCCAGTACAGAGCCTGATGCAGGGCTTAATCTCATGACCCTGACATCCTGACCTTGAGCTGAAATCAAGAGTCAGACCCTTCACCGACTGAGCCCTTCAGGTGCCCCTCTTCTTAAGTAAATTTTGTATGTGCTCCAATTTGGATGTGTACTGTTTAATTATTTCAGAAATACCAGAAAAATCATTTTCATTTTAAGATGCCCCAGCAGGAAGGCTGTCCCCAATTAAAATATGTTTAACCTAAGAACCTTGAATTGCAGAGTCGCTACGTATGACCCCATGGTTCCTGCAGGATTTTTCCAGGTTACTCCCCACCCCTGCAGGTCAGAAATGCATGGTGGAGTTAGTACAAAATGAGGGTGCAAGTAAGGTATTCTCATAAAATTAGTGAGCTCATTTGTTAATTTATTCAGTTGTCAAACATGTTTGGAACACTCGCTATGTGACCCCTCAAATTACAGTTGTGAATGCTGTATTTATTTGTACTAACACCATAGGGTTTTAACCATAGTCTTAATCATCCCTTTCGGTTTCTGACAGCAAGTGCTTTGAGACTGTAATTTGATGAGGACGTGAGGAAGAAAGGACCTTGACATGGCTCTAGGTGACATTTCGGTAGTGCCGAGGCTGTCCTGATTCAGCGATGGAAGGCTCTGGGTAAGTGAGGAAACCTGATAGGGTCTACCTGAATGCACAGCAGCCAGCCCTGCGGGCAGAGGAGGAGCCTGGAACTTTCTGTTGCTCTGACTTCCACAGCTTCTGCAGCGATGTGAAAAAAACTTGGAAGACATTCAGGGAACGGAGCCACAGACAAATCTTGCTTAATCTTAATCAAAATGTTAAGGCTTAAAATCAAAACTAAGATAACTTGGATTATTCATGAGCAAAGAGAGGTTTGGGGGCTGCTTTTGAGCCTATGAAAAGGAATTATAAAAAAGAAAGATGGTGACCAGCGTTTCTCAGTGTACACTGAATGTGTGAAAAAACAGGTGAGGACACAAAAATTGCTGAATTGCGAGTGCTGGTAAATATTGGAATCGATCAATGAAAGAAGTTGGGTGATGGCTTCTGATGGGCTTCAGAAAAGCGATTGCCCATCTGCTGTGTGGGGCTCTGCCGGAGGGTCAGAGGGCTAATGAAATTATTCCTATATTTCTGGGCAGAGACAAATTCTACGAATCTTGTCCAGAATATTTCCTTGGATTACAATTTGCTCCAGGCAAATGTGGCTCTAGCACTCATGTGAGAACATGTTAGCTAGGTTTGTCTTTGATTTTCCTGCAGCTGCCTTCTCCAAAGTCCATCTGAAGATACACTCTAATATCCAATGGGTTTTTATTTTGTTTGAAGGCATCAGTGAAAGCCCTGGTTCACAGAAGCAGATGAGTTTTCATCTGTGTCTTCTCTTTGCTACTCTGCCTTCTCTTTACAGCAAGTTGCTCATCTCTGCTGGGTCTCAGTTCCTTATCTGTAAAATGGAATGACGATCTCTTCCCTCAAGTATTCGTGTGTGTGTGTGTGTGTGTGTGTGTGAGAAAAAGAGATCTAATAGTGTGTGTAGGACACTTTATAGTCCCCAGCACATTGTACTAAATAAGTAATAAAATGTTGCCAAATATTACTGTTTGCTTTACATATAATAATAATTAGAACATACTATTTCAAAAGTAACAAATCTCCTTAAGGTATCATGTTATCATTTATGTAATATTAAATATTATCTTGTTTATAATGCAGACTCATATACAGGGCTTCTGCCTTGAGGGGCTCTTTTCTCCATAAAGGTTCGGTAGTACAAAACACACATGTGCATGCACACACATACACACCCATACGGCATATTTGCATCATACTTATGCATGAAGGCCTTTTGGTGGCAAGCGATCACTAAATTTATTTTAGTGGTTAAGGATGGGCTTGCTAACATCTCTTCCGGCCATCACAACACTCGCTGCCACTACAACAAGGCTAGAAAAAAAAAATCACAAAGGAAATGGGCGAGGGGACCAATGTTTAGAAAGTTAGTAAGAAGGGAGGGTGAAACGAGGAAAGACAATGCAAAGCCATGCCATCCTTTTCTCCAGCTCTGGTAACCTTCTCTGGGTCTGTATCCAAGGGTAGGGTTGTTGGCAGAATGAAATGGCAAAACACAAAGGACCACCACCGCATGCCTCACATTTCCAAGGGAGCACTGGAAAGAGAGAAAGGTCCATATGGTGAACATCCTCTCATTGCCTGGTGTGAAGTGAGAAGCAGGGGCAGGAGACGGAGAGGGAGAGAGAGGGAAGGAAAGGGCAGGAGCCAAAATTTGCTCTGCCTCTTGGGCTACCAGCTGTTGGTGTCTAGAGAAGAGCAGGGGACAGCTGGAGGCACTGGCTTTGGAGAAAATGTGAGTTTCTGGCTTGAGTTAACAGGAACCAAAGTCTCAGGCTTTTGAATTTCTAGAAGACCAGGTGTAGGACGGACGGCATGGCCAGAAGCTCCCACCATCTCTGTGAGGTGACGTCTTTGGAACCTGTTTGCAGAGAGGCCTCTCATTGGGGTGGGCACATGAAACCTCCCTTCGCAGATTAAATTTATCAATAACTTTCACCGAAAGGCAGTCTTCTATTGGGTAATCAGTCCCGTGATAACATCTTAGGTGGATTCCATAACCTTCCATCCACTAGGTTACTGGGACACATTGAGTAATGAGTCCTGTGAGGACACGTTGGCTGGATTCCGTAACCCTCCGTCCACTACCGTTACTAGAATAGCCTCATTCTGGGCGCCTGGGTGGCTCAGTGGGTTAAGCTGCTGCCTTTGGCTCAGGTCATGATCTCAGGGTCCTGGGATCGAGTCCTGCATCGGGCTCTCAGGGAGCCTGCTTCCCTCTCTCTCTGCTTGCCTCTCTGTCTACTGTGATCTCTCTGTCAAATAAATAAATAAAATCTTAAAAAAAAAAAAAAAAGAATAGCTTCATTCTGGGATTTCAGACACTCTTGTTCACTCTAAGACATCCAGCCTCAAAACTGTCTCACTCCCTTTATCTTAGTAGAGGTTAATTTGTCTGTGGCACTAGCAAGAAAGAGAGTTCTCAGCCCTGGCTGCCACTGAGAGCTTTTGAATTTCTCCCATTCTGAGACCCAGGGCTGGGGCTTGAGGGGTAGTCATTTTCCCTAACCTGTAGATGATTCTCCTGGGCAGCCAGGATGCAAACCGCCACTAGTTGCCCTTGGGGTGGGGGTGGGGGGTATGTTGTGCTGGTCCACCCAACTTCCCCTAACGCCTCCACGGTAAAAGGCAGGAAGGTGGATAGGGAAGGGCCAATGGTCCTTATTTAACTGGCAGTGGTGGTGGTCTTCTTCTTAGTTGGTTGCTGCTATATTCCCAGCTCGTAGTGCCTGGCCTCTGTCTGGCAGGTATCCCTATGTGGGCTGTGGCTCAAGGCACAGCTGTGGGCAGGTTCTATGGGGCTGGGCAAGATGGTGGAAGCCCAGGTATCTTCTAGAGTATCTGCTTGACTGAAGGGAAAGTCATAAAATGTATACCTGATGTGCAGAAGGTATGAGTACAGAAGGCACTCCAATAACTGCTCCCTCCAAGTCCTCCATATCTGCCCCCCCATCTCCCTCTACTTCTTCTTTGTCCTGTTCAGGTGTCAGACCAGCACCTGTGCAGGTTGACCAGATATCTGTGTTAGAGTTTATTGAGAGAAATGGAGCCAATAAGATGTGTGTGTATATATACATATATCCTATATATATGTATGTATATATATACACACATATATATAAAATTATATTCATGTATGAATAAATTATATTATATATAGTTATATTTGTAAGTGAATATAATTCATATGAATATATCTGAATATAATTATGAATATAATTATATATTTGTTTTATATATATACATATATATATAGAGAGAGAGAGAGAGAGAGAATGGAGAAGAAAGAGATTTATTTTAAGGCATTGGCTTATGTAGAGGCTGGCAAGTCTGAAATCTGTAGGGCAGGCCAGCAGGTTGGAGAGCCAGAAAAGACGTGATGTTGTAGTGTTGAGTCTAAAGGCCATCTGGAGGAAGAATTCCTTACTGTTCAGGGATCATCAGTCTGGGCTCGTAATGCCTTCAACTGATTAGATGAGGCTCACCCACACTATGAGAGGTAACCTGCTTTACTTAGAGTCAACTGATTTAAATGTTAATCTCATCTAAACCTTCATAGCAACAACCAGACTGGTGGTTTTCCAAACAACTGGGCACCACAATCTAACCATGTTGGCACAAAATTAACCATCCCAAAACCCAACTGGGAAACAAAATATATAATCCTCAATTTCAGACAGGGAAAACAGTCCCTGGTTCTTATGGGAGGAAATAACCTAGAGTTGCACTTACTCCCTTCCTCTCTGTCTTCTCTCTTTGCTGCTTGGGGGAGGTGGTGTTGGGAGAAGCTGTGTATGGATTGGTGCTTGTCCTTTGAACTGGGGGCTAGTCCCTGATGAGGAGATTCACTGCCATCTTGCTTAGCATGTGGGGTACTTTGTTCTCAGTTTGGGGCCTTAACCACAGCTTTAAGATAACAGGAAAAGCCCTGCTCGGTATCTTGGTATATTCTGAATATTACATGTGATGATAACATAGTCCCAGTACCTGGTTTATTAATTTCTTATACATATCTGGAACATCCTTAAATACTTTGTGATATGAACTTTAGAGTGGTTCTGGAATTTGTGGGGCTTGGTTCTTATGGAAAAACATCTAGAACTACCAACACAAGTATAGGTCAGAGACTTAAAAAGGAAACATATAAGAGAGCTTTGGAGTTTAAGGTTCATCATTGCACAGACTGAACTGTGTCCCCTCAAAATTCATATGTTGAAGCCCTAACCCTCAATGTGACTGTATTTAGACATGGGGCCTCTAGGAGGTAATTAAGGTTAAGTGAGATCAGAAGGCAGTTCCTAATCCAATAGGACTGTTGGCCTTATAAGAAGAGGAAAATCTCTTTCTCTCTGCCTCCCTCCCCATGCTTCCCAGAGCAGAATGTAAAGGTAGCTGTTCACAAGCCATGCATGAGAGCTCTTACCATTAACCAAATTGGCCAGCACCTTGATCTTGGACTTCCCACTCTCCAAAACTAGGAAATATAAATTTCTGTTCGTTAAGGCACCCAATTTGTGGTATTTTATTGCAATTGTAAGACAATTAACCCTGATGGTAAACTGCCTTTGTTGAGATAAAATGGGGAATATTGCACACACATACACACACGAGTGTGCATGCACATGCACACACATAAAAATACACACACACACACAGAGTATATAGATATTCACGACTTTCTTTTCCAGGATAAATGAGGCACTTTCTGCCTTCCTGGAAAAACATTTTTCCATTACTTCTTAATCCCTCCACTGCCACCTCATTTAACCCCTGTGCCTCTATTGGCAGATGTTAACACATCCTTATTAGAGTCAAGTGTTTTGGAACAATTCATGCATCCTTCCACATGGTAATGGAAAGTTTTAATTGCTTGGAGGAAGCTATTTGATCAGTCTGTTTGCCCATTTTCCTTCAGAGGATAAAAGAATATTTGTTAGGCTCCTAATGCACGGGAAAATGCAAAGCCCACATTTAATACCATTGGGTACAATTTATATTTTAAACATCATAATTGTAGCCTTTCCAAATCATTATTTTTTAATGCAGTTAAATATAATTCATTAGCACGCTGCTGAAAATAGCAATGACATTTGCACCGCTGTGGTCGCGGTGGAGTGGCAGGTTGGGAACCCGCGGAGATCTCTGTGGCTGGGTTCAGTAGGTCCACTGGACCGCCGGGCTTTATGCCGTCTGCAGGGGCGAGCAGGTGCGCTTGTGCTGGCGAATACCAGCGGGCTCCGCGTGAGCAGGGACGAGCCCGTTCCACCTGCACGCCCACTCGATATTTGGTGCGGCAATCAGCTCCCCCCAGCATTAAACCTCTAAGAATGCTCAGGGGAGGTTTGGGGGTTCCCGACATCCTTTTGGTTTTGATTTACCTTGTTCACAGGATTCAGATGGCCTACAGAGAAAAAAAGTAGCAATTATTAAGTAAAAGAAATTGCTGGAGGCATCATTCTGCCACGATTCAATGATTAACGTTCGTCTTTGTGAATGAAGATGCAGAGTAAGGGTTTTGCAGGTGGGATGCCGGGGACAGGGCAAAGCGACAGGCCGCCTATGTGTCTGGTATCCTCTCCACTTTCCCCTCTTTTCTGAACCCCAGACTTAGTCTCCCTTCCTTTTTCCTCTTTTAATTCGCTCCTCCTGTGCAACCCTCTTCTTATGCTTCTTCTGCCGGTCTTACACCATAGTTTTCCTTACCTTCCATTTCTGCCCCCATCCCTCCTTTCTCACTGCGGGATCCCTCCGTGTTCTTGGCCCTTCACACTAGCGTCCCATTATGCATCCTTCTGTGCTGCTCCCGTGTGCGAGTACAGGGAGTACAGGGAGCCATCAGGGCCCAGACGCAGAGGTTATGCCGGGCGTGGGGCCTCTCCTCGCTGCGCGGCGCCCTGAGCATGCGGGACGACGGGAACGCCGGGGTCCGCAGGTGCCGCGGTGCTTCCCCGCCAGGGACCCGCGGGAGAGGAGTGCGTCTCCTTCTCCTGGCCGAGGCCCCTTCTGCACTAGTCCAGACTGGGCCTTCTTGCCTTCTCAGCTCGCTGGGGGAGCTTGTAACTCCTCCTGAGTGTGCACAGGGGGATAAGCCTCCTGCAAGGTCCCGGAGCCCACCTCCGCGTCAGGGGTTCACTGGCCAGGCACCTGCTGCCTTCCTAAATCGGGAGGGAGAGAAACTTTCATTGGCAAAGTTCTCTATTGCCTTTTGTTGTCAGTTACTTTCTTTATCCCCAAAGAAAGTAAAGAACTTCCTTGCACGGTGGCACTGTGAGTGTGGATATTTCTAGGTCTGCTTTTTGAGGAAACCAACAGGAGGAAGGAAGAAATATCCATTCTCTCCTACCCTTTGGGGTTCCTTGGGGAGAGGGGGGGACTCATTTTCTAAATTACCAATTATATGGATTACCTCCTTGTAAAAAAGATTTTATTTATTTACTTAAGGGTGAGGGAGAGAGAGATAAAGCACAAGCAGGGAGAAGGGCAGAGGGAGAAGCAGGCTGCCCGCTGAGCAGGGAGTCTGACACAGGGCTCCATCCCAGGACCCTGAGATCATGACCAGAGCTGAAGGCAGAGGCTTAATCCACTGGACCACCCAGGCACCCCTAGATGGGTTACTTCTAAAAGGAAAGACATAGGGTATTAGGGATATAGGACTAAGACTTATGTCCTCCCCTTTACGCTTCTCCTACTGGGTTCATTTCTGAAGTCTTCATCACAATCACCATCATCATCTTCATCACCATCATCTGAGTTCAAGGCGTGGGGGAAGGTACTAGAAATTTTCATCTGCTCTTTCTGCCTTTTTTTTTTTTTTGCCTTAATTATTACTGTACTTGTCATTGCTGAATGTTTGCATTTACTGACATTTTATAACAATGAATAGTATAATAACACTTAAAACTTATAACAAATTTGAGGTTTTGTGTGTTTAACACAGTGCCTAATATTACCTAATACATACTATGTAATAAATGCCAGCTATCAAACCTACAGCTTTAAAAAAAAAAAAAACCCTCCGTATATTTTATTTGCTTTTTTTCCCCCATAGTGAAAATTGACTGGTTTTTCTCCCCATTGGTCTATACTTATAAAAGTGGGGTAAAAAAGAAAATATTTCTTATGCCCACTTCTCTTCTTACATCTGTTGTCTTCTGAGCAATTTCTCTCAAACTACCCATGCTAATAACCATAATCATAATAATTAATAATGAAAAATCTTGGGTCTCTTTACTCTGATTTCTTTTCTTCTTGGCTCAGTTTTAAAAGTTATGCTGTTTCAATGTAGTTTTTTTGTAGCATAACTCTTCTGTTTTTAGGCACAATGATGTTTTTAAGGAGGTAAGAATACAGGAATTTTGATTTGAATCAGAATTCATACAAGATTGTGAAGCTATCCCCATTTACTTGATTCAAGAAACAGACACAACATCCTAGTAGTCAGAAATTAAAGTGGGACCAGGTGAACAGAAGAACATTTTCCCTTCTAAAAAGTTTCTGTTTAACCAGAAACAGATGAATCAATAAGTAAGAAGTAGATCAAATATCTCTGCTGTCCTGAGCTAAGGAATGAATCATGCAGTCAATCACATCATTCTTGAGTGTCAGTTGCATGTGGAGAATTGTGTGTTCTGTGAATGCTGATGAGAGGAACCCAAGAGTCAAGAGAACTCAACACAAAATTCATAGACTATGTACCAGTTCCTGTGTTAGAAGTTCTATTCCTCCACCTATCTTCAGGGCTCCAGAGGAATCTTGACAAATGCCTATGAAAATCTTTTCTTAGATGTTGTCCACAGACTTCCAATTTAGCATGGCCAAGAGTAAATGAACCTTCTCTCTGTTAAGTGGCACCTGTCACAGCTATGCTCACCTCTTGTCCCTTCACTACTCATCTCACCCCATACAATCTCGTGTCATTAGGTTGGGGCAATTCCTCCTACCTAGCAGCAGAAGCTTGATCAGGCCCTATGTGTTCTCAGCTTGGCTTTTACAATGGCTTTGTAGCTTGCGTATCTCTGAAAGTTATTATCTTCTCCCTGTGGTCCCTGCTAGAGTGACCGATTATCCCGGTTTGACCAGGATGGGGAGCGGTTCCTTGGGATGTAGGACTTTCAGTTTTAAAACAGAACAGTCCTAAGCAAACTGGGATAACTGGTGGCCCTCCCTCTTACTATCTTTTGAGTCAAAGTCTGAGGCAGTTGGGATGGATTGAGCATAGATCATGTGCCCACGTATATTAGCAGGGAGGATGAGAAAGGATCCAGGATTTTTCAACTTCTCTATTGGGAATGGGGTTTGGATTCATAAGGATTCCCCAGCTGTAGAAAGAGGATTCAGGGTCTGGTGACAAAAGCAAATGACACATATATCCGTTCACTGTTCCTCTGTGTCTCCCTAATTATAATTTCCCGTGCATTCGGCCTCAAAGAAAAGCTCCCATTCTAGCAACTCCCCTCCCCTTGAATATCTGCTCTCGCCCCCCAACAAAAGAGGAAGTCCGAACTTTGCAGTGTGGTCTATGGTGCCTCACAGTCTGAATCCAAGCCTTCTTTCCCAGTCTCACCTCCTGCTCTTCTCCTCCTTACCCTTCTGCCCTTCCCACCAGCGTCAGAGGCACCCCTTACATTTTCATGAATCATGTCCCATGTTTCCATGCCCGCAGGAGTCTGGAATCAGCTCTTCCCTTCACCAGACTGCTGTCCACTCCCCATGCAGATTCACTCCTCTGCGACACCTTCCTGATACCCCATCCCACAGCCAGGCCCAATGAGCTGTTTCTTCCTTCGTATGTTGCTAACACCATGTGGTATTGCCATTTCTAATTTACACGTCTGTCTTTCCCTTAAATTAAGAGTGTTTCAAATGCTAAAGAAAGGCCTTTCCTCTGAGAGATGGAGAAGGAAAACATGACCACAAGCACACTTAAAAAAAAATCACACTTAAAAAAATCTGAGTGAATTCCAAAAATATATGTGGTGAAACATTAGTTATTTCCCCAAATATCAATTTCCTTACCCTTATGGTACTAATAGAACTTCAAGAATTCAATGGGCACCTGGCTGTATGCTGTCTGCCTTTTTTTTTTGGTTTTGGTTTTGGGTGTTGGTGTTGGACTTCAAATACAATGGCAGGAATTGGAGAAGCCCATCTCTGACTTTGAGGTAGAAACTGATGTTGAGGATGGCAGATTCACAAGGGAGAAGGAACGTGGATCCCCAATACTTATAGTCAGTAGATCATTCCTGGATTGTTCAGGTTTGGACTGCTTTGTCTGAGGGAAAGAAACTTCTGTTTCATTTATTTATTTTTTATTTTTTTAATTTTTAAAAAAAATTTATTTGACAGACAGAGATCACAAATAGGCAGAGAGGCAGGCAGAGAGAGGGGGGAAGCAGGTTCTCCGCTGAGCAAGGAGCCTGATGTGGGGCTCGATCTCAGGACCCTGAGACCATGACCTGAGCCAAAGGCAGAGGCTTAACCCACTGAGCCACCCAGGCGCCCCTTCTGTTTCATTTAAATCATGATTATTTGAATTTTATTGCCACGGCCAAAACTTAACTCAATTAATATGAGAAAGAAAAGATGTTAGAGGTGAGCTAGCCCTTTTATAGTGTGACTTGGACTTAGTCTGGTGGGTAGCTGGGTGTGGGAGAGCTGAGCAGTCACACAGGAGCACAGCCCCTCTGGCTACGTCAGTGTGGACATCTGGGTTACTTTTTGCTACAGAAACCCCCTCTGGATCATCATTTTCCATTATAATTTCTTCAGATCTTTCTCTAAGGTATTAGTCATGTAATAGCATAAGAAGTGAATGGAAGAAAAAAAAAAGACCAGAAAGCCATTTTGTTCTCCTTTTTATGCTCTTTAGATCTGGCTTTTGGATGACATGATTACTAAGATGCCAGAAAAATCTATTACTAAGATCCCATGTCAGGCCCCTGGTAGAAATACCACAAAGCTCTATGACTTCACTGAGATGGATAGACAAAAAACATACAAGCAGAAGACAAAAGTGAGTAGGTAGCTAGATAGCATATTGCTTACTCAAATCTACTTTAAAAAAAAAAAAGGATTTATTTATTTGAGGGGGAAGAGAAAGAGTTAGAGAGAATCTGAAGCAGACTCCCTGCCGAGTGCAGAGACCCGCTCGAGACTCCATCCCATGATGGAGAGATCATGACCTGAGCCAAAATCAAGATTTGGATGCTTGACTGACTGCCATCTAGGCGCTCCCACTTTTTAAAATAAAATAATTGAAAGAATATTTAGAAGAGGGAAAGGCATGGTGGCAAAAGTAAAGCTTTGGGAAGACAATTAGAAATTGTCACCCAGTCACTTGTTGGGTATCTGATTATGGGTAAATTAATTTATTTGAGCTTTACTCTTCACTCAGAGTGGACTACCGGTACCTACTTCTTGTGGTTGTTTTGAGAATCAGAAGACAACAAGTGGGTTTTTACTGCCATGTTTCATGTTTATGCCTTAGTCACGGAATTTTGTGTACAGGGTGAGATAGACACCTAATTTTATTTTTTCCGTGTGGGTACCCTATTATTGCCCCATCATTTATTTTTTTAAAAAGTCCTTTGATTAAAAACAAAAAGTCCTTTGATATGCAGTGCCATTTATGTCTACATCAAGTTGCCATATAAGCATGAGTCTGTTTCTAGACTTTTTTTCCTCTTCCATTGGTTTGTTCATCTATCCTGCAACCAATCATTCACTGTTTATATGTCCTTTATATGATGTCTATATATCTGGTATGGCAGGTCTACAATCTTAGTCTTCCTTACAAAGGTCTTTGCTATTTATATTCTTCCTCTAAATTTCAGAATCAAGATCCATAAGAAACACTGTCAAGATTTTTATTGGAAGTGCATTAATTGTCTGGATGACTTTGGGGAGAATTACAAGCTTTTCGGTATTAAAAGGTGGGTAAGTTTGATAGGCTGAGACTAATGAGGGGTAAAGAGGGAGTCAGGGCGGAAGGAAAGCCACGAGGCAGGAAAGCTCCAGGTGTGTTCAGTACATGGAATGCTCTAGTTTGACTCGAAAGTGATGGATACCAGGAGGGAGATGTGGACAGAGTCCTGGGAAGCACCTTAGCCGTTAAATGTAAAGTGAATGCATAGAGAGAGAAGCCCTATGCCAACTCCAGAGCCCCGAAAGTCTTGTGAGATCCACTGAATATAAACAGCTTGCCATCCAGCTTTGTACAAGTAAGAACAGTGCAGGGGATTCATGTAAGAAACGTTAGAGGGACACTGGAAGTTTAACCAGATGTTACTCAGGCACGAAGCTGTGAAAATGGGTCTCTTGCCACCCTTTTACCTGTGGCTACTAAATCCATCCATAAACACTCTGCAGGAATATGTGCCAAGAAATATACCTTCTCTGATTATTTTACCAGATGTCCAATTAGCTTGATCAAAGACATGCTCAGCCAGAGATACTTGTTAACTTCCGAAAGTGGAGCCTTCTCACCTTTCCTGAACCAGATTGTGGACCCCCAGTTTTGTCTATGTGCATTGCACAATCAGTTTTCCTGTTGTTCTCCCATCATGATTTCCAGGGTCCAGAGGTCCACACAGGTCTGCTATTGTTACCAAGGATCCATTCTGGCTGAGCTCCCTGCGAGGCTATTTTAAAGGCCAGGTGGGTATTGGAACATTACAAACCAGTGTTTGCAGAATCACAGCATTTGTGAGTTAGACCAATGGTAATGATCATGCATCCATCTGGCCCAGCCTTCTGAGGTTGGTAAGGAAGCACGCCCGAGGGGGTGAATGACTGCCTCTCAGTGAAACAGAACAGAAGTCCTGATGGACCCATCCAACCAGCCTTCCAACGACGCCCGAATCCAAATGTGGACACCACTTAGACACATCAAATGAGATAATTCATACAAGGCACTAGTTCGAGTTCAATAACCATTGGATGAATGAGTCAGACACAGGGGATCGGAAGCATTGGAGGAACACATTTTCTGGATGTATTTCAGCCGCAGAGACTCATGGAACTGGAAACATGGAACACAGAGATTCGCTTGGCACATTCAAGCTCATTCAGTAAGTTGCATATTTATTCAATAAATATATGCCTTTTTTGTTTTGTTTTGCTTTTCGTTGTTTGTTTCCATTTGAGCAGAGTTGACACACAATGTTACATTAGTTTCAGGTGTATAACACAGTGATTCAATAAGTTTATACATTATGCTACGTTTACCACAAGTACAGCTACCATCTGTCCCCATACATCACTATTACAATATCGTTGACTGTATTCCTTATGCTGTGTCTTTTATTTCTGTAATGTTTGGATCTTTTATATGCTAAAGTACTGAGTTAGTCAGTGGGCATACAACGATGAATAGGGCATGTGAATAGGGCTTACAGTCTAATGAGGGATAAAGACAATTCAGCACGCTAAGTTTTATGATAGGGGAGAAAAGATTGCCAGATTTCATTGAATCTAAGATGCCATCATTTGTAAGAGTTATCCTTTTTATGCATCTCTAAGGAAAAAAAGTTGCCAATTTTCATTTTAATTGATTGTGAGACATCTATTTTAATGTACTAATCTATAAATTTCACAGGTTATAAGATATAACATTACCAGAGCTGTAAAAAAATAATAAAAAATAAACCCACCAGTGTTTTAGAAAAATAAATGAAATAAATACAGGGGCAAGAAAGAAGAGTTTGATTCCTTATCAGAGTTTCTGGGGACCATAAAAAGGGATAGCAGATTAAGATTAGACTTGAAGACTGGAAAGTAATATATAGTCAATCACTGTAGTGGACATTTGCCTTTGTTTAGCTGCCTTGCAGATAAAGCTCTGTCCTATTTGGGGAAAGACCCCTTTGTGAGAGATGGCTTCACCTCCCACTATAAAAGCCAAGGGTAATCAGTCTGACTGGTAGAAACAGCACTTGATTCCTTCCAGAGGCTTCCCCCCATCTTGGATAGGTTTTCCCCTTACACGTGTGCACTGCTCTATATGCTGCTCAATTCCTGTGGCACTCTTCACAAGTCCTCAGAGTTTTCTCTGAGTAGCTCTCTCCTCTCCAAATCTCGACCTGCAAACTCTTGTCATCTCGATTTCCCTGAATTTTCCTCTCTGTTTCCTCAATCCAGGAAGCCCTGTGGCTCTGCCTGGCTTCTCCTTCTCATACTATGCTCTGGAACCAATCACAACCAATCAGTGGGGACAATGCAGGGGGCACCTATTTCGTTTCCCACCTCTTCGAGATGATTCCCTTGGTTTCCTTGATGTCTGGTGTCTGGAAATCCTTTGTTCCATATATTTTGTTCAGTTTTCGGATGGGAATTTCTTAAAGTTCCCATTCATCCATCTTAGCCAGAAGTAGAAATTTCCATTAATTTTATTTTCACTCGAAACACAGAAGTGTGGATTCTTTCCCCAATCTTTTCATGTAGGACCATGAATCTTTCTTTAAGTTTGATTCTATATCCTGGAGCTTCTTGTTGTAAATTTAACTCATCTTGCATGGCCTGTGTCTTCTAGTTCCGTTTCTTAAAAGTAGAGGCAAGAGGGAAAAATACTTAGAAATCAATCTGAGTATATTAATCTTCCAGACTGAAGGATTATTCTTAGTCCACTACTCTCCTTCCCCCACATCTAATTGAATAGCAAGCTTCTTTTCAACTCAGATATTTTTCTATAACATTCAACTCAGAATTTATAGAAACAGTTCACGGTTTCTACATCTGTCATTGATTTTTGTAATGTTTAATTACATTATATAATTGCAAGAACAGGTACATAAAGAGGCTGGGAAATAGAAGCCACATATCTCTATTAACATGTAATTATCTGGGTGACTGCAGAAGTGTTTATGCATGTCAGGGAGAACTGTAGCAGATGGGAACATTTAAGGTGTCGGGTATCCGTCAGTCTGTTTCACTCAGAGTTGAACTTGGCGAGTGGGGGTTATCTCGCCAGTTGGTTAAGTGAAGGTTAAAGGAGCATCTGTACAGATCTTTGCCGTCTGCCTGGATGTTGTTAAGGAGATAAGCAAGATGAGGGAGTAGTTGGTATCTTACTGAGGCAAAAGGGGTTTCAGCTGAGTGACAAAAGTATTGTGAGTGTATGTGCGTGTAAATCGTCCCTTTCACCTTGGTCCCTTTGATTCCAACCCGAATTTCCATTTTTTCTCTTCTGATTTGTAAGTAGGTGCACCAACTTTAGCTTGTCTCTGAGATATCTTAAACCACAGGTTGTAACACTTTCTACTCCTTCCAAGTCTGCAGGGTCCTTGTAAGAACACCTGGGAGGAAACTCCAAACACTGGAAGGTGATGTCTTGCTGAGATAACCCAGTGTTAAGGGAGTTTTCATTCTTGATATTAGTTTGGGCAAGTGCACAGGAGTGGCGAAGGCCTGAGTACTTTGACCTTTTCTTGCCAGAATCATCCTCCCTCACCCATTACCAGTTGTTACGTGATGCTGGATAAGGGTTTGTTAGCATTTAGAGCTTACTAGTATTTTGGTTGGTTAAATTATTAATTTCTTTATGTTTTTCTTATAATCTCCTTGCTTTCCACTTGAGTTTCCATTTCAAGGCTATAGCCAAGCTTTGTTTTTCCTTACTTTCAGTATTTTTACCAGGCATTAACTAGAAGCTTTGGTCCTTCCTGTCTTTTGAAACAGCAAAATTGGGGCACCTGGGTGGCTCAGTTGGTTAAGTGGCTGCCTTTAGCTCATGTCATGATCCCAGGATCCTGGGATGGAGCCCTGCGTGGGGCTCCCTGCTCAGTGGGGACTCTGCTTCTCCCTCTCCCCCTGCCTCTCCCCCCCAGCTTGTGCTCTCTGTCTCTCTCACTCAGTCTCTCTCTCAAATAAATAAAATCTTAAGAAACGAAAAGAGAAGAAAAGAAAAGAAAGAAACTGCAAAATTGCTTATCCTGGGTGTTCAGTAGGTTATCCAAAGAGGAGACTTCGTATAAAGACAAAGAATAAGATGCAGAGACAGGCATGAGGCCCCTGTGGTTCCAGAGCAGTAGGAAGTGACAAGTCCTCAGCCTGGGCCCCAAGAACAAGGTTTGTACACATAGAAGAGATTTCCATCAGACTGTAGCATGAAAACAGAGGGATATTGGGCCCCAAGCAAAAACTGTGGGTATGGACAGTGAGGGGTAGAGCAAAAAGCAAGATGGTCTAAAGATGAGCTGTGTCCCTCTCATTTTCTAGGCACCATGGAATCTTCCTCAATTCTATTGTGATCCCGGGATGGAAGGGACCATAGTACTGAATACCTATCAGCCCAATGGACTATGGTCTGGAGTCATATTTACTTTGATTTAAAGACTAGAATTGATTCACATTTGAATTTTTGAGCTAGAATTCAAAACTTCTACAATTTATCTTACAAATACATTTTGAAAATGGGTATAAAGCATAGTATTAAGTAACTGGGATTGGAAAAAAATAGTCACTCACTCTATTCTCATGATAGTTTATAGCAATGTGGGCCAAATGTGGCCCACTGCCTGTTGACAATAAAGTTTTATTGGTACACAGCTATGTCTGCTTGTTTATATCACGTTGATGACTGCTTTTGGACTACTACAGTAGAATGAGGTGGTTATGACAGAGATGATATGGCCCACAAAGCTTAAAATATTTATTATCTGGTGGCTCACAGAAAAAGTTTGCCAAAATCTGGTCTATAGACTTTAGTCAAAGAGTCATACACATAAAAGTATAATGTGCTCTAAGAGAAAAGCACATGATGTTTAATAAGAGCTAATTCTTATACTGTGGTTGGCTCATGCCAAGCACTGGTCTAAGTATGACACTAACCCATCAAGTCCTCAGAGCAGTGCTGTGACATAGGTCACACCATGATCCCTGTCTTGCTGGTGAGGAATGGGAGGCACAGAGAAGCTACATGTCTTTCCACGGATGGTGCCGAGGATTCTAAACCACACAGTGTGGCCTTGGAGTCTGGTCTCTCAACATGATGCTATACTATCACATATATTGTGGGAATATACAATAGGGAAGAAGTAAAAATGAACTAATCAAGGAAGTCAGTAGCGGTGTTTCTCAGGAAGTGATGGCTTCCCATGGTCAAGCCATGGGTACAGGGAGGGATGGAAAATTGGGACCATTTGTAATTGACATCAGGTGGCTGGGGCAGGACCTTATGGACATTTTAAGGCATTTTATCATTATCCTGTGGGTATTGGGCAGCCACTCAAAGATTTAAATTAAGGTGGACTTTACCTTTGCAGAGATCATTCTGGCTTTGGAAAATGGACCAGAAAGAAGAAGAGTAGACATGAAAGAGTGGTCAGGAGGACATTGTCACAGTTCAGGTGATAAAAGACTCTGCAGGCTTGGACCAGCCTGGTGGGGATAGGGTCAGAGAGACATGGGTGATGGTAAGACGCAGTTAGAAGGTAAAATCAGGGGCATCTGGGTGGGTCAGTGGGTTAAGCCTCTGCCTTCAGCTCAGGTCATGATCTCAGGGTCCTGGGATTGAGTCCCGCATTGGGCTCTCTGCTTGGGAGGGAGTCTGCTTCCTCCTCTCTCTCTGCCTGCCTCTCTGCCAGCTTGTGATCTCTCTCTGTCAAACAAATAAATTAAATCTTAAAAAAAAAAAGAAGGTAAAATCAGAAGGATTTGAGGATGGACTGACTGTGCGTTGGGTGTTGAATTTCTAGACCATTAGCTACTTGAAGGCTGGGGAAGTAACGTTCACATCCCTAAAATCCCAGTGCCTGGCAAATCATGGGGATTCGGGAGCCATTTGGAAAACGAGTGCATGACTATATTTTGTGGCAAATTTCTCTTTCTCTTCAGTTACAGGTAAATCCTTGGGATTTGGTGTGCAGCTGCAGCATAGTTTTCTGGGTACTTTCCAGAATCAACAAGCACGACATCCAGGACTATATAAATGTGGCTCATTTGCTAACTTCTTCACTCCCACAGCGGGCATGCCTGGCTCTGACTCTGACCTCATGTGAAATAAACGACCTAGAGACTTAACAGGGCATTCATGCCTCCCAACGTGCCTTCTCCAAGGGTGACTTCTGGAAGCTGCCCAGGCTAATCAGTTTGCCTGACAGAAAAGCACAATATAGGGCAGGCGATGGAAGCTTAAGGAAATGGTGCCCCTGGCTCTGGTTATTTTCTTCCTCTCTGGAAAGGAGGGGTTCAGCTATTTGAAAACAAGGAAATTGAAGACCTAGCTCATGGTGATGGGGTATTTGACAGCAAGGCACTCAGCCTGAAGGGTTTCCTTCATCATGTAGCCAAGGGCCGTGTTAATGCAATTTTGGAGACGGAAATGGTGGAGCTGAAGTGAGCTGTATTTCTCTGCTTCAGGTCTGCTGATCTGGGCAGCCCAGGGGTTCTGTCCCCTTCAAACTTAATCTTGCCTTCGCTCTCATAGCGGCTGCTCTTCTCACGAGAGCCAAGGATTTAGTTAATCTTGATTGGCCCTCTCCGGAAGGAGAGGAAATCGTCTGTCCCTCCTGCTGGAGGTAGTCTTCCTGTCTACTGTGCCCTGGCCAGTTTGGGGAGACACACAGACAGCAGGGTCAGGGGCTAACCTAGTGTGTCCAACCCACCTCCTCTGTTTCCTAGAGCCACGGAAGCCGCAACGGTCAAAAAGGCAAGACAGTATTTTTTAAATGCCTTTGAACTTCAGGTGTGCGTGTTTGTGTGTGAGTGTGTGTGTGTGTGTGTGTGTGTGTGTGTGTGTAATACAGAATCATGCAAACTTATTTTCCTCCATAACTAGAGGAGTAAGTAATTTGACAGTTTTCTAGAATACAGCCTGAAAATGGACCCCAAGGCAATGCATTCGATATTTACAAGTTGCCCACTGGGTTTTTAATGAGAAAGATAGTTTTGCCTTAAATAATTGGTTCAAATGGAAAAAAAAAGAGAGAGAGAGAGAGATAGAGCTCTTCTCAGCAAGCAATAATCTGGAGTCACTTCGGGGACCGTTACCTGGTTGTTGTTATGAAGTCAAGCTCAGAGTAATGACCCTTCAGACTCTATTGCAGTGACAGACCTATTTTTTTCTTTTCTTTTTTTTTTAACTGATGGGAGGAGATCAGGGCCAGTTGAGGAGGCTCAGCATGCACTGAGTCCTCTTCGTGCTTTTTTATTTTCAAAATACTTAAGGGGAAATTTCCAGCCTGGTGTGTGGGCACTTAACCACATGAGTCCTATTACCACTGATGAGATTCATGCAGCTTGGCCCATGCACTTCTATTTACCCTGTAATTGAGCAAGTTTTCCCATCATGGAGCTATTAACAGTTGTTTTCTAAGAAAAACAACCAATGCCAATGCACACACCCTGTTGCCTTTTCCTCTACCTGAAGATACATGCCCACCCAGAAAACTTCTTTGTCTGATACCAGATGTCATGTGAGAGACTGAATCTATGAACGGATGATGGCTGGGCCCTATAGACAAAGAGACTCTGACCCACAGTCTGTAGCAGCCTGTCCAGGACACCCAGCCCTCTATCTATAGTAAACAGCCCTGGAAGCCAGCTGTCTACAAATCAGCCTTTCAGCAAGCCAGAAGTCTATCTCTAGGGAAGATACAGGAAGTTAAATAATCACTACCTAACAATCCATTCCAAATGGCCAGCCTTCCTAATTTTTGTCTCTGCTTCCAACTCAGGACCAACCAGAGTAAGCCACATATGCACCCTAACCAATCACAGGGGATGCTGGGTTCTAAATCGCCTCCCTCCAGCCACCCCAGGCCAGCATCCTCCCATCAGGACAACCCCGGAGACTTCCTCTTTCCTCTGCGAAGCTCTCATATCTTCTGCTTGCCTTTGAATCTCTGCCAAATATAAGTGATGGTGACTGCTTGTACTCACCCTCCTTTTTATGATGATGGGAGCTGATCCAATGCCTGCAAGGTAAGAGGAAGTGGGGGGAATGACATAGGGCTTGCGAAGCAGGGTTAGGCTACTA
>PISX010022512.1:0-31572 GCA_004024625.1 Mellivora capensis | reverse complement strand
AAAAAAAAAACAACTATGGGACGCCTGGGTGGCTCAGTTGGTTAAGCGCTGCCTTCGGCTCAGGTCATGATCCTAGCGTTCTGAGATCGAGTCCCACATCGGGCTCCTTGCTCGCGGGGAGCCTGCTTCTCCCTCTGCCTCCGCCTGCCACTCTGTCTGCCTGTGCTCCCTCTCTCGCTCTCTGACAAATAAATAAATAAAATCTTAAAAAAAAAAAACTTTTAGGGGCACCTGGGTGGCTCAGTGGATTAAGCCGCTGCCTTCAGCTCAGGTCATGATCTCAGGGTCCTGGGATCGAGCCCCACATCGGGCTCTCTGCTCAGCGGGGAGCCTGCTTCCCCCTTTCTCTCCTCCTGCCTCTCTGCCTACTTGTGATCTCTGTCAAATAAATAAATAAAATCTTTAAAAAAAAAAAAAAAACTTTTAAAGAGGCCCTATCCTTTGGGTTTGGGGAGTCAAATGAATGACCTAAGTTTATTAATGATGAATACGGGCAATTTATATGAAATGTTCTTTCAAACTGCAAAAAACAACTCCATCTGAAACTGCTGACCACTAACCCCAATCTCATCCAACATGAAACAAAATCATTTGCTGTCAAACAATTCTTCTGAAAACCCACCAGAAATCAAATCAGTGACATCCGCATTCAATTCACATAAAGCCACAATATGGAAACACTGCCATTGCCAGTATAAGTAGATGATGTGAGCTTTGCCACTTTTTTGCAGCAGAGATCTACAATCAGACTAAACAAGATTTTTTTAAATCCTTAACCATAAGAATATTAAAATCCTGACAAACTACTTCTATGAATGTGAAGAACATAAGGGTGAAACAAAGAAAAAATTGTATCACCACTACACCCATGATAAAATGACCACAGATTTATCACTAATAACCAAATATGAAAAGCACATAGAATCTAATTGGACCATAAACAAATTAGACACATCTACCAAATGAGAAAGAAAATTTGCTTCAACTAAATCAGAAACCGAAAAGGATTATGAAGTGGGGGGGAGGGGGGCATGTATGAGTAAAACTTAAGGTACCCTGGTGATAAATGAAGCTCTAGCTTCAATTATACTCCAAGGCATGGATGAGGGGGTTCTCCCACTGAGGATGGAGTTCAAGACCTGTTTATTTCCCTTTCACTCAAAATTATATAAATATACAGCAAATAGGTCATGTGACCCTGGCTCAAATCTAAGTATGAGAGTCCATAATTTAACCCAGTCACTTTAGTCCTCTGAAAACTTTAAATCTGACTTCCTTCGTTGGCTGACTTTAAAACTGTAGAAGATATACTGACCAGTAAGTATGGCCCTTATATTCATTAAAGAAATTGAGTTTGTAAATGTTATTTATGGCATTTCAAACTACTGCTAATTAGGAGTACTCGACACTTGAGTTGAGTACTCAGCCTTGTGTCTGAATCCATGATTTAGAAATGTTTTCAATTCCAAGTGTATAGGGTTTTGGTTCTGTTGTTTTCTAATTATATTCCATTGCAGCCAGAAAAGGTATTTTCTCTATTATTCCTGGTACTTAACTAGGATTTGCTGTTTCTCGCTTTTCCCCTTGGTAAGTATTCTACTTGCACAAATGCCCCTTATGAGCTTGAAAAGAACTACGTATTTCTTAAATGTTGAGTAAATTCTCTAACTCTAGATGATACTTGTTGGTTACACCATTCATACTTTTTTTTTTAAGATTTTATTTATTTATTTATTTGACAGAGAGAGCACAAGTAGGCAGAGAGGCAGGCAGAGAGAGAGGGAGGAAGCAGGCTCCCTGCTGAGCAGAGAGCCCGATGCGGGGCTCGACCCCAGGACCTTGGGATCATGACCTGAGCTGAAGGCAGAGGCTTAACCCACTGAGACACCCAGGCGCCCCAGTTATACCATTCATACTCTTAACATATGGTCTGCCCCATCTATTAACTACACAGAAAGGTATGCTTAAAAAAAAGCTCCATTTGGGACACCTGGGTGGCTCAGTTGGTTAAGCAGCTGCCTTCGGCTCAGGTCATGATCCCAGCATCCTGGGATCGAGTCCCACATCAGGCTCCTTGCTCGCCAGGGAGCCTGCTTCTCCCTCTGCCTCTGCCTGCCACTCTGTCTGCCTGTGCTCGCTCGCTCTCCCTCTCTGACAAATAAATAAATTAAAAAAAAAAAAAAAAAACTCCATTTGACCAGGCTTGTCATTTATATTTTTTTGGTTTCTATATTCTGAGGCTTTATTGTTAGGCACATAAAAGTACAGGTTTATATATCCATGATGAATCCTCTTTTAACATTATATCATGATTAAAAAGGTCAAGGGGCGCCTGGGTGACTCAGTGGGTTAAAGCCTCTGCCTTCTGCTCAGGTCATGATCCCAGGATACTAGGATTGAGCCCTGCATCAGGCTCTCTGCTCAGCGGGGAGCCTGCTTCCTCCTCTCTCTCTCTCTGCCTGCCTCTCTCCCTACTTGTGATCTCTGTCAAATAAATAAATAAAATATTTTTTAAAAAAAAAAGGTCCAAATTTTACTTTGACTAGTAACATTAACAAAACAATCTTCCTTTTGGTTGTTAATTGCCTGGTTCATCTTTTTCTATCTCGATACTTCCAACATTTCTTAATCTTATGTTTTAGGTATATCATTTCTGAACAATTTTTTTCCCAATATGAAACTCTTTGAATTGGCATTTTCTTATTTTTACTACTACTTTTCATTTATTCCTATGCACCTATATTAGATTTTTCTACTTACTGGGATTTTCTTTTTCCTTTTAACTCCTTTCCTGCCTACTAGATTTTCTTTACTCCCTTTTCCCATATTGCCTTAGACGTTAAACATTCAATTTTTCTTCTTTTTGCTTCCTTTTTAACTTCCAAATGTAATCACTTTAATCTTCCATGTTCCATACTGTTAATATCTGCCTTTTATTTACTTTGTTTGCTCCTTCTATTGTTTTTTGCATTCTATTTCTCCTTTCTGGATTTACTTTATTTTAGTTCTTTTGGCAAAGGCCTGAAAGTGGTATTCTTACTCTTTAGACTTAGGATCATTTCATTATTTTTCAACTTCTTAGAACTTTTAAGTCTACCAAACTTAACTGTTTCCTATTTTCCTCTGGTAGGTAAATGGTATTTCATAACCTAGTTTCACATCAATGTATCTAGGTATGAATTGATTTTTGTCTCATGTTTCAAACTACTGCTTTTTGACCCAAAATATTTACCAATTTTGGAAAAATCTCAACTGTAATATTGATCCCATTTTCTTAGGAGACATATTATATACATACTATATGTATGATAGGACTTCTCCATCTGTTTCTAAACCTTATTTTTCATCTCCTTCTGAATTGAACTGTGAGTAACTGTATCTGTCTTCCACTTCACTAATTATTTCTTCCGCTAAGTCTGCAATTCAACTTAACCAGTTTCTATTTCATACTAGGTTCTTTTTAAGGCTATATGGTCTTTCTTTTTTTTTTAAGATTTTATTCATTTATTTGACAGAGATCAGAAGTAGGCAGAGACACAGGCAGAGAGAGAGGAGGATGCAGGCTCCCTGCTGAGCAGAGAGCCCGATGCGGGGCTCGATCCCAGGACCCTGGGATCATGACCTGAGCCGTAGGCAGAGGCTTTAACCCACTGAGCCACCCAGGCGCCCCACTATATGGTCTTTCTTCCTAACATCTTGGGTCTTCCGGTTGATTCCTTTAGGTTTTTAATAATGTCGAACTTACTTGCTTTCAGATTAACTATTAGGGTTCTAACCCCATTTGCCATAAATTCTCATTTTGGTGAACTGTTTCCTCAAGTTCTACAATTTTTTAATGTGAATCTACCTTTTGCGAGGCTTATTTTTTCTAGAAGATTCCTGTGACCTAATCTGTGAAATTTCCCCCCAGAAAAGATTTTTCATTTCTACCAGGAGCCCCAAGGTTATTACAAGCGCAGAACCAATTTTTATGTTAATTTCTTGGCTTAAGTTTTCCTGGACTCCCCATTAACTAGCCCAAATGTACACCCAAATTGTATGAAGCATAGTTCCCAGGTTACAAATTCTCAGGACAGAACTTTTTTACTCAGGACCCAAGCTTCCTTGTTATCTGTTATGCTGATACAAAGGTTTTTTCCTAGTTCATTCTTTCACTGAAGACAATCTTTTAAACATCTAGGTTTTATGTAAGGTCTCAGTTCCCATTATCTGGCTCTAATAGTCTCAAGGCTTCATTTCCTTGGGTACTTGGGTAATAAAACCCAAGTTTCAGGGCACCTGGGTGGCTCAGTCAGTTAAGTGTGTGCCTTCAGCCCAGGGCCTTGATCCTGGAGTCCTGGGAACAAGACCCAAGTCAGGTTCCCTACTCAGCAGAGGGCCTGCTTCTCCCTCTCCCTTCCTCCTTGTGCTCACTCTCTCAAATAAAATCTTAAAAAAACAAACAAAAACCCCAAGTCTAAATGATGAGACCTACACCTACCTCTTCAGGGCAACTGTCAAGCTAGCTCTATGCTGGCTTCTACTTCATTTCTGGCAGTTAGGTCTTCCCTTCCCCCTTTTTAAAATAAATTCTTGCATTTCTGGTGTTTGTAGATAGAAGATTTGAATTTATTTTGGTCTGCCATACTGCCAAAATGAGAACTACCTTAACTTTAATTTTTGTATGTATAACTGATATTAGATTTGATTCTAACTTGAAGGTGTCAGATAATTCACATTTGTAAACAATGTATGAATGAGCTTGACTTATATTTATAATTTTTACTTATTTATTGACTATGTAAGCACTTTTATTTTATTAGGTTTGTAAGTCTGCTGTCAGGCATCTGGAGTGGTTGAGTTTGGAATGTTTAAAGCATTTAACTAAAGTTAATGCAATTAGCTGTTTACGGGGAGTTTACTGTTACATTTATTAACTGAAACATTCACCAAAAAAAAAAGTCAAAAGCATAATACTTATTTTTACATAAAGTCAAAATATTTTATACACATTTTACAAAATGTATAAACACTATATAACACGAAGCAGAACTTAAAGATTCTCGCATTAATGGACATAAAATTTAGAAACAATCAAATAAGGTCCTTTTCACATGTGAAAGCCAATCTTGATATTTAAAAAACTTAATTTACAAAGTGACAAATTAATCTAGTGTCTTGGTACTTCGAAGACCAGTACTAATGGATAAATGAGCTCACACACTAGTATGACAGCTGAAAATCCTGAATTTTACAAATGGTAACCTCTAAAATTTTATCTTCCATAAAAGCTTTGCAGTCCTATTAAAAACAGCCATTGTTTTACACCAATAAAGATGTTAAAAATCAACACATGCCAATAGTTTTTAATGTCCATTGAAACAGTAAATTTCCCCATGAGGGTAGGAGAATCTTTTCTTTTTTTTTTTTAAACCATTGATGGGTAACACACCTCCTAAAGATAAACTTCTACATACTTCTGTGGAGCTTCACCAGACTTCATTCCAAATTATGTACCTGGTAAAAGATGTACCAATGTCTACTTGGAATAAGAAACTTTTTTTTCTTGGAGCAAGGATTAAATATTTAAAGAGAGAAATCCTGTGCAGTTAAAAGCTTCTTTCATCAGGTAGGTGCCCTGTCCTACAAAAACTCAATATTCAGACTTAATATTAAGGTTAATCTAAGGAATATTAATTATTCTCCTGTCCAGCCAGTCATGTTAATTTGGCCTCATCTCAGCCTGCTACTTGCTTTTTGTCACAGATTTCCATCCTTCCACAAGATTGGATTGGGGGGGGGGGTGCGGGGCGGGGGGTGTTGTTTGCGTTTGTTTTTTTTAAATACCAACAGGTCCTCCCTTAAAAAATGTAAAACACTGTGCCAGCCATCCCTTTGATCCCCATCATATGGCTTCAAGGAAATGTTCTGCTTTTCCACGTGAAACGTGATCTCTCACGATGTTTTCTAGCAAGCGGATAGCTGGGTCTTTGCAGCCTGTGAGGTACACACAACAGAGAGAACCTTGTGTGTTAGCTAGTACTGCTAAATCTAGGAAACATTCGTGTTCCTGACTTTACGTTCGGGTTTATTAGCAGGACCTAAACTGACCTAAAGAGATCGAGGCCTTCCCCCCCCCCCCACCCCCGTCTTCCACACCGGGGGGGAGGGGAGGTGTCTAACACTTTAAATGTTTCGTGTAAGACTGCCTTTCCTTTGGCCTGTGTGCTTTAAGGTAAATGACACATGTACCTACAGGACTCTATCCAGACCAGAAAAGGCTCACTTGCAGGGCTCTTGTAGGAGATAAACAACTGGAGAAGGGAGAAAAATGAGAGGAGGGTGAGGAGGAAGCTGAATTACATGCTAACACCCCCACTTGAATCCGGGTAGTTACGGTAGAAGGAATGACGGTAAGTAGGATTTTGTGCAAGGCAACGTCCTTTGAAAGGGCTCCCAGAGCGTCAAGACCCCCACCTGATGAATGGGTGAGTCAGGAAGGCCCAGCTCCACTTCACAGATGGGGAAACTGAGGTACGAGGCGGCGAGACGACTGGCCCGAGGCCTCGCTGAAAGATCTGAGGCGGAGCGGAGAACCAGAAGCACCGATTCTCTCAGGCGGATGCTCTAATCACAGGCTTCCCCCCGCCCCCGTGATGGCGTAGACGGCCTCCGCCCCCCCAACTCACACACCCTCCCCGGGAGCCGCACGTCTCCTCAGGTTCCAAGGACAGTGTCAAAAAAAGGGGGCCCGAAGCGCTCCCGCGAAGATTTGCAGACGGAAAGCGTTGGGAGCGTGCGTCCCTTCAGTCCAACATGGCGGCGGCCACGGCCGCCCCCCCCACCCCAAGCCTCCCTCAGGGCCGGAGGCTCTCCCTCAGGGCCCTCCGGTGGGCGGGAAGACGGCCCAACCCCGCCAGGCCCCTTCTCGTCGCTGCCGCTGCTCGCTGAAGGAGTCACCTACCCGACATGACTAACGGCCGCAGCGCGGAGCCCCCAGAGCCCGCCGACAACAAGGAATACGAGAGCCAGGCGGCGCGGCGGCCGGAGCTGTACTGAACGCGGCGCGGCGGGCTGAGCCCGACTGCGGGGCCTCGGCAGCCAATCAGAGGACAGTGGGCGGTGCCACCGTGCCAGCGCGCGAGGGGTGGTTCTGTACGAGTACCGGCCTCTGAACCCTGAGGTCTTCAGAAACCCTCTCTGTTCTCCCCTCTGCGGACGGTACCATTATTGAGAGGGAATCGAGAGGAGAAAATACCAATGCAGCCATTAGCATGGGGGAGGAGGCTGAGCCTACTTTCTCCGTCCCAATTACAGTCCTGTTTCTGACTTTTATCGCGTCTGATGGAATTCGAGGTTAGGAAGCGAAAGAGGGGAGGCCTTATAAACACAGACTATTTGGTTAGAAAAAGCCTTTCTTCCCCTGAAATTTCGAGTGGTATGCCCTAGTTCGCTCAGCTTTGGTTGCAGACAGCTGCAGCCACCTGGGGGCGTTGGGTGTCGGCGAGCTCGGGGACGAAAGTCGTGATCGCCTCCGGTGTAACTACCTTGTCAAGTAAAACAGACTACAAGGTGATACTGAAACAAACGTCTGCATTAAAACGAAACCACACGCAAACCCGGCCTTGAGAATATAGCGGGTGGGAGTTCGAGCTTTAGATTTCAGTGCTGTTGTAATGCCCAACTCTAATTATCAGGCACCTTACATCATCTCATTTAATTCTCACAACACACTGATGAAATATTATCCCGACGTTACGGGCGTGATTATTCACTTGCCCTAGGTCGCACACCTAGTACATGGCCAACGTGGAATTCGAATCCTAGAAGCCAGACACCATTGCCTGTGGGTTTAACCATTGTGCAGCACTGCCTCGTGTGGGATGGAGCTCTGGAGTATGAAATGAGGCCTGAAAGCTCAGAGAGCACACAAGGACATCTCCCCCCCCCCCACCCCCGGCGACGCAACATCTGAGTCAAGCCAGAGGCAATGAGCGGAAGCAGACCAAGTGAAGTGGGGTAAAGGGCTTTCAACTAGCGGTAAAACAAGTAATTCTGTGTGTTTGGAGTTTACCCTCCAGGGGAGAATGGTAGATGAGGCCAGAAAAGTAGAATGCTAACTAATCCATACCTTGCAAAATACAGTGCATTAGGATTTGTGCTTTATCTTGAGGGCACTGGGAAGCCAGAGGATTTTAAAAGAAGGTCAGTCACATTTGCATCTTCAGGCTGCAGTATGAAAAATGTATGGAGATAAAAGGTGCCTAAAAGCAGGGAGACCAATTGGGTGGCTGATGCAGTCATTCTGGTGAGAGATCACAGTGGCCTGGACTTAGGCATTAGTTGTGGAGATGGAGTAAGTGAAGAGAGCCTTGAAATAGTTGCATAATAGACTGGACAAGATCTGGTGACCAGTTTGGGCGGGAGGAACTAGGGGAGAGTGAGAAGTGAATTCTGAGTTTCCCACTTAGAGGGGTGGTCAGATAGTGATACCATTCACTGTGGTAGGGAAGAGGAGGAGGAGCAAGTTGGGGGTGGAGGTAGAGGGATAAGTTCAGAATTAACACCTTCAGATCAGAACAAACACATGAGGTCATCTCTCTTCATTATACGATATCGAGGGTCACAGGGCTCTCTGGATAAGTCCAAACAGGCAAGGTAAAAGGAATAAAAATTCCTTCATGACTAAAAATGACTCAGCCGATCAGCATGTACATTGAGGAAGGTAACCCAGAGGAGGAGACAATAGGCATGTGCAATCGCAGGAAAGGATTGGGTTAGGGATGGGGAAAACTTCTAGATTGTTCTTCCTATTTACTTATTTATTTATTTTACAATTGGGTGTTCTTTTTTTTTTTTAAGATTTTATTTATTTATTTGACAGACAGAGATCACAAGTAGGCAGAGAGGCAGGCAGAGAGAGAGGGGGAAGCAGGCTCGCCGCTGAGCAGAGAGCCTGATTCGGGGCTCGATCCCAGGACCCTGGGATCGTGACCTGAGCCAAAGGCAGAGGCTTTAACCCACTGAGCCACCCAGGCGCCCCATCTTTTTTTTTTTAAGATGGAAATGCAGAAAATGTTGCTCATCATTGCTCCCTGAAGTTTGTACCTTCAATTCATTCGTTCATGCATGCATGCATTCTTCACTCAACTGCCATCTTCTGAGGTCTACTGGACGTCAGGCCCTGGAAGGTCTGGAGGTAGAGAAATAGGAAGCACCATAGCCCCTGCCCTCCAGGAGCTGCAGTCTCATAAAAGGGACAGTACAAACCTTTAATTCCAATAACTATGGAATGTGCTAGAATCAGAGGATGCAGAGGGTGCTCTGAAAATAGAGTAAGAGCATCTAATCCTCAGGAAGGGTGGACAGGGTATTAAGGAAGGCTTTGTGAAGGAGATACCTTCTAAACTACATTTTGAAGAAAGAACAGGAATTAGGCCCCGGATGTATATCAGGAACAGCATGCTCCAGACAGAAAGGGCTGTATTTGCAAAGACTACAAGAGAGCCAAGTGCCGGGAATTGGAAGTGGTTCTGGCTGGTGAGTCTGTGCATGTGCAGGGGTGGACAGTGGTGATAAATGATGAGTGAAAGAAGTACACAGAGGCCACATCTTAAAGAGCCTTGTGTGCCTGGCAAGGGGGTTTGGATACTAAATCAAAAACAATAGGGAAGGGGCGCCTGGCTGGCTCAATCCAAAGAGCATGGGATTCTTGGCCTTGGGTGGTGAGCTCAAGCCCCATGTTGGGGGTAGAGATTACTTAAAAAATAAAATCCTAAAAACAAACAAACAAACAAACAAACAAAAAACCAATATGGAACTTCTGAGGAATCTAATCAAAGGAGTGACGTTTAATTTTTTATAGTCATTATTTCTTTTAATATTCTGGGCAGCCCTGTGATATAGGTGTTGCTGTTGTCCACATTTTGTAGAGAGAACACCAGAGCTCAGGAAAATGAATCTCTTTACCAAGTTCACACAGCTAATTACGGAGCTCACATCCAGGCTTTTGGACCAAGCCCAGGGTTCTTTTTACAGTGCCCCTGGTCTCTCAAACATGAAACACAGATCTCCTCGCAAGTCTGTATTGCCCTGGGGCTTCTTCCCAAGGGCCTTTCTTTACCAGGAACTGACTCACAGATTGAGTCCTGTGCCCTCCTGTCTTCTAGGCTTTGCCTGGGGATAATTATCAGGAACCAACTTTAATATTCACCCAGTCGTTTTTCAGGCTACAAGATCCTGCTCCCTCTACATACCCTTACTCTGCACAGTTAGGGAAGACAGCAGGTACATTTTACACGTTAGCTTTAGCAGAATGTACTTGGGAAAGTCTTAGCACTGGGCCTGTTTGCCCTTGATCCATTCTCCCGGTGCTCACTTGGAGAGCTAACCCCAGCCGCTATTTTCCAGTTTCAGAGATTCCCTCAGGTGGTAGCTTCCAGCGTGAATCAGCCAACGAGCAACCTGGTGGAAAATCAGACAGCTGAAGAAAGGGAGGAGCCTGGGTGCGGTCTCCCGCTCCTTCTCTGCCACGAGTAGTGTCTCAGGCCGCAGCTGTCTTTTCCAGAGATCCTTTCTATCCGTGACCCTGGCTCCTGTAACCTTTCCTTTCCTCAACCTTCCCTTCATCCCTCCAGCCTATGGCTGGGAGAATCTTGCTGTTGAAAATTTCTTGAGTTGCCTCCCTCTCCCGTTTGGTTTCCCAACTCTTCCAACACCAAAGGTGTAGGGCCTTGTAGAGCCCTGTAAGGAAGGTGAACTTAGAGGAAGCCGGGAGAGGGAGCCACTTAGCAGAGCCACGATAGGATCTGGCCTGTATTACTGGGGTTGCTCTGGCTGCAGTCTTGAGAATGGACCCTAGTGGGCAAGGAGGTTATGGCTCCCACCAGAGTCAAAACAAAAGCACAGTGATCTTTTGTCTCTTTTGAAATCCTGTGGGACTCACAGTTGTACCACATCATTCCAGGCTTGCTACCTGATTAGAGGCTAATTTATTCTCTAGTTGGGTTGCCAATCCCCCTCTGAACTCCGCAGTGCCTCAGGTAGTGCTGGAAACAGTAGGCACTAAAAACGGTGGGGGGAGGAGGAGGAGGAAGCTTGTGTTTAATGAGTGAATGAATGAATCAATCAATCAACAAGGGGAGAAATGGGATGACTTCTGTAAACTCCTCACGCTCAAAGACCTTCTCTAGGACCTTCTTACATCTCCCACAAGGCACAGAGTAAGTATTCGGGGAGCACTGTTCAAAGACTGACAGCCTGCTCTGTGCCAAGTGTCACAGACTGGTAAGCAGTCCATCATCACTCTCTAGCCATCATCAACACTCTCCCACCCCCACCCCAGGAAGTGTCCCTGGAGCCCTGCTCCTTCAGCCTTCCTAGAGAGCAAGCCTCCTGTGAAGATTTCCCTGAGGCTCTTCAAGGTAGGAATCGGTTCCTTGTAAATGACTGACTACCCCATCCTCTGGACAGTGGCAGGCACTTCCTGTTTGGGGTGGAAAGGAACCAGACACTTTCCTGTTAGCAGGTCTTTTAAGCAAAGCAGCAGATGCTGAGCAGGTCCTGGCCAGCCTTTCAAGCCAGATGCCTGGCAGTTAGACAGCCTTTATGTGGAAGGGAAGTGGGGCACAGTGCCAGATTGGCTAGGCTTTTATTGTGCTCTGTGCAAGTCCCCTGGGTCCTGCTGTGAGTAAAAAACAAACCAGAAGAGGCTGTCAGAGGCTGTCGCCCTGCAAATCATGATGAGGATTAGGAGAGATGGGCTGCTCTGAGCCAGAAAGCGTTTATTGCCTGGCAAGAAGATGCTCCTGTGGCTGTCCCAGGGCAGGCTCCCGAATGTTTTCTGGAGATGAGCATCTCCTAGTGTGAAACAGTGCAAAGAATACTAGCATGTAAGCTTGTGTCTGTGCATCCAATATCTAGCACTTGATAGGATTTTAACTGTGAATAATTGTCTGGTTGGCTCCCTCTAACAAATCGGGGTAACAGAAAAGGCAGGAATTATTGTTGTCCCATTTTCAAGATGACGTTAGTGGACTTGCAAGGGATAACAGAGTAAGAAAAAGTCCAGGTTCAAACCCAGGTCTGTCTCCCTCCAAACTTCTTGCTTTTTCCAGTCCCCTATGAGCACATCCATGTGTGTGTATGCACAGACAGGTAGACTTGGAAGGTGACCCAGTCTAATGAGAGCACATCCCCATGTGCTAGAGAGAGGAAATTTCTCTTCCAGAGGCAGAAGTGGTTCCTAAAGACTCGGGGCTTCTAAAAATGAATCACAGCTAATGCACAGAGGTTGTAGTCAATAACGGATCCAAATTATCACAGCTAACCTCCTCACAACTCTGCGGAACACCTCCTCTTCAGGGCTCCCAGGCTAATCCCATGTCTTCATTCTTCTTATTATTATTCCTCTTATTGTCACTTGGGGAGGCTGGTCATTCTGTGAGCACCTTCCTTCAGAGCCCATAATTCCTTCTGATAAAATCTGCTTTGTGCTCTGCACACTTCCTGGGAAGGAGGAAAGGGCAGAGACAAAGCTAATTGTTCTTCATATTATGAAGAGAGAAACTGAGGCCCAGAAAGGGCCTTGTCCAGGTCCATACATCCTGTCTTATTCAAAGGGTCCTGGTCAGGAAGAGGACTCACTGGCCAGCTGTTGCCTTCTGTAGAGAAGAAGGAATGGCCCAGGGAGCTGCCAGCCACTCTGGGCATGCAATGTGCCTGGGCATGCAATGTGCCCAAGCCCTGTCCACTCTGGGAGAGCTGGGAGGTACTGTGGATTTGAACTGAGCCCCAATGCAGAGAAAGAGGGAGGGGAAGCAGCTCTTTTTGAAGAGGAGGAACGGAGAGGACTGCCAGCCTAGCTGGGTCAGGAACTTGCTCAGCCAAGATAGGGAGGGAGGGAAGAAGAGAGCCAGACTCTTGGAAAACCTAGCCCTCCTATCTTCCCCTTGAACAATGGTGTCTATTATTTAGTGATTTGGTAGGTCGAAAGTAGAGCTCAGGTATCTGAATCTTTACTCTCCAGGTGACTTAGTGCAGGTCCTCCAGTGATCTTGTGACTTGAGATAGCATAGAGTTTAAGAGCTCAAGATCTAGTTATATTTGGGTTTGAGCCCTGGCTCCATTACTAGATTTACGACCTCCAACAAATGATATCATCTCTCTGTGCCTCAGTTTCCTCATCTTTAAAATAAGGATTTTGGGGCACCTGGGTGGCTCACTGGGTTAAGCCTCTACCTCTGCTCAGATCATGATCTCAGGATCCTGGGATGGAGCCCTGCATCGGGTTCTCTGCTCAGTGGGGAGCCTGCTTCCCCCTCTCTCTGTCTGCTGCTCCGCCTACTTGTGATATCTCTCTCTGTCAAATAAATAAAATCTTTAAAATAAATAAATAAAATAAGGATGCTTATAATAGTAGCTTCTTCATAAGGAAGCTGCGAAGAGTTGATGACACGATTTATGTAAAGCACATAGCACATACATGGCACATGTTAATTTCTCAGTAAGCATTCACCACTATTATTTGTTCCAACTCCTCGTTCCCATCCCTACCCCCACTCCCACCAGAGGAGGAAATAATGGTATTGGATTAACACAGGGACTTGTCATCACAGGATTGTTTGGCACGTGGCTGATCCAAAGCCATTCTCCCCCCAACCTCATCACTCTTCTGATGCCCTTGCTGTGGACTGAGCTTCTTCCAATAAACTGTCCTGCCTTTTTCATCTTCCTTCCTTCCTCAGTGCCCCTCTCAGATGGCAGGCCACCCTCCTCCACCCTATCCAAAGTGACTTGGCTCAAGATGTGTCCTGGAAAGTGAAAGCATACAGCAAGTCAGTTGTGGAGTTGCATTCCTGAAGTTGGATTCCTGAAGAAGATCACAGAATTGGGTGCTCTGGGACTTATGAGTAAGCTTTAGAGGCAGAAGGGAACTGAAACGGTTCTAACCATGGAAACATGCCATCTTTCTGGGAAATGGAGACATCCTGTGCCAAAGCATGGTTGAAGCCCGGGATGAGAGTGTGGGCAAAAGAAGCTCTTTTCTGCAGAAATTCTTGCAGGCACTTCCAAGTGCAAATTCTCGGCATCTCCAAGGGACCACAAACAGAGTAATGTGGGACAGGTGAGGTTCAGATGAAATAATCTAACCAAGAACACAAAAGGAAAACAGAGGAAGTCAATGTTCATACACAACAGTGGTGCTAGTTTTCCAGGTCCAGGGACCACGGCTAACCTGGGATGCAGAGAAAGGCAGAGTCAGCTCTCCGAGTGGCTCAGTCCTCCCAGTCTCAGCCTTCCAGGGAAGCACTGCTTTCTGCTTTCCCTCTCTTCCCAGTGCAGCTGACATGGACACCCTCTGGCATGTGCTGGAGAGAGGAATGGAGAAATCCTGCCTGGAAAGAGCACTGGCGGATCTGGGACTGATTCCAGCTTGGCCAGTGGTGTCCTTGCCAACTGGTGCTCCTCAGAGCTCCCTGCCCTAGATCGATACAGAGTTGTATCTAGCCCTTCAAAATCCACCTACTGATGTGGAGAAAGAGGAATCCTCTTGCACTGTTGGTGGGAATGCAAACTGTTGCAGTGACTTGGGAAAACACTATGGAGGTACCTCAGAAAGTTAAAAATAGAACTATCCTGTGATCCAGCAATTGCACTACTAAGTATTTACCCAAAGAATGTAAAAATACTCAAATGGATACAGGCATCCCAATATTTACAGCAACATTATCCACAATAGCCAAATTATGGAAACAGCCGAAGTGCCCATCATTGATTGATGAATAGATAAAGAAGATGATAAATATATTATATATAGTAATATATGAGTAATATATTATTATATAATCTAGATTATATAATCTAGATTATATAGATTAGATTATCTAGATTATATAATCTAGATTATATATAATATATATCATATAATTATATAAAATCTTTATTATTATAAATATAGATTATATAATAATATATTACTCAGCCATAAAAACAATGCAATCTTGCCATCTTAATGACATGGATGGAGCTAGAGAGTATTATGCTAAGCAAAATAAGTCAGAGAAAGACAAATACCATATGCTTTCACTCATGTGGGATTTAAGAAACAAAATGAACGAGCAAAGGGGGGGAAAAAAAGAGGCAAACCAAGAAACAGACTTTTAACTATAGAGAACAAATTGATGGTCACCAGAGGGAAGGTGAGTTGGGGGATGGATAAAATAGGTGATGGGGATTAAGGAGTGCCCTTGTGATGAGCACTGGGTGTTGAACCAAAATGTTGAATCACTATATTGTACACCTGAAACTAATATTACACTATATGTTAACTAACTGAAATTTAAATAAAAACCTTAAAAAAAACCACACCTGTTTGGTCAAGGACAGCATATACCCCATTATACCGGCAACCTTCAGGCAACACACACACACTCTCTCTAGGGTTGCTAGAGAGTTAAACAAGGAGGTTAAGTTAAACAAGTTAAACTTGAATTTCAGGTTGACGGTGAATAATTTTTTAGTATATGTCCCAAATGTTGCATTGGCACATACTTAAACTAAAAACTTATTTGTCGTTAACCCGGTATTTTTATTTGCTAAATCCAGCAATTCCACACGCCGTCAGCATCTCCCTCCTCTAAGCTCACCGCAGGACTCCGCTTGAACGCGTGGCGGTGTCACAGTGCAGTCCTTAGCTGAGAACCTTCGTCCGGTCGGCCCCGCTAGACTGAAAGCTCTCTGAGGGGAAGGCCCAGGCCTTGGCCACCATCGCCGGGCTCCCGCCCCAGGCAAGGACGCTCCTTACGAATGTGCACCAGGGCACCGGCGGAGAAGGAGCAGGGCTGGGCTCATAGATCCGTTGCAACTCTGTGCCCACAGCGGGGCCCTGGCGCTGGGATGGCGAAGGCCGCTGTTTTTATTCACTGGCTTGCGCAGAGGCGCGCCTGTTTCTAATTGGTTCGCCCAGGAGGAGTTCCCCCTTTTCATTGGTTATCTAGGAGGTGGGCGGTGCCTATCGCCAATTCGCCCGCCGCAGCCTCAGTCAGTCCACGGGAAAGAGGTGCCTTTTTAAAAAAAAATTCCTGCACCAGAATGGCACCTTTTTTGAAATAACATAGAAACCTTCTGTGGGCTCCTGAGACTCTGAACCTTAGGATAAGAACACTGCAGTACATTTGCTTAACACTTTAGACATTCCAAATTATATGGATCAACTCATGGAATCTCCAAACAGTCCCCCAGAGGACGGTGTCATTGTGCCATTTGCATTTCACATTAGCAAACTGAGACCCGAAGAGAGACAGCACCCTGCTCGCAGTGACGAAGGCAGATAATGAAAACTGTCGACTTCTGCTCAGGGCGAGTTTAGCGAAGGCTCTCGGGCAAATCGTCTCATTCCACCTTTGCTGAAGACTGCGCGGAACGCATAAAGACAAGCACTTTACCCTCACTTTCTCGTTTAATCTCCATGCAACTCTGGGAACTAAGTATCATTTGCTCTCATTTTACAGATGAGGAACCGGGCGCTCCAAGTAGTTAAATCCTTTGCCACATGTCACAAAGCGGCAGCCTACCACTTACGGATACCGCACGAAGTCGGGTACAGTGCTCACTTACATTATTCTCTCATTAAATGCTCCCTACAACCATATGATATTGGTATTCTTATTATCGACTTTTACTGATGAGAAAAATACTTTCAGGGAGGGTGAGTGACTTGCCTAAGACCACACAGCCAGCAAGTAATGGAGGTAGGATTCACACGGCTAGCAAAGAAGCAGATCTGGAACTCAAACCCCATTCTTCTGGACCCAACCCAGGGGTCCTTCTCTCATAGCCAGGGGCCTCGCCCCCGCCAGCCTGGCTAAAATAATGTGACCTTCGGGCAGGCCAGGACCCTTCAAGATCGATGTCTTAGGTAGCTACAGACTCCGGGAGACCCTTCCCAGCCCTCCCCGAAGAGACCCGGATCAGCTGGAGGTGGCTGGCGAGAGAACCGGTGGGCAGGGCGAAGGCGGGCATCGGGCCAGACTGTGCAGCCTGCGGAAGAGGCTCCGGGACTGCCGTGCGTTCCAGCGGCGGGGCGGAGTGGGTGGGGCCGGCGTGCCCGGCCCCCGCCCCTCCTCCCTCCCTTCCTCCCTTGCCCTCCCGGTCCCCGGGCCCGCGATCCGCAGGCAGGCACTGACGAGGCTGCACCACTTCGGGCCGGCTCCCGGCGAACGCTCCCAGAAGGGCGGCCCTGCGCTTGGAGCCCGAGCACCCGCGAGCCACCCCTCCCGCCCTCCGCCCCGGGCCTTCCCGCTCCGCCGGGAGGGGCGGGACAGAGCCAGAGCACCCGGGGGGTCCCAGGCGCCGCTGACCGCCTCGAGCAGCCTCGCGCGCAGGGGGGCTCCCCACGCGCCCGCGCCCAGCGGCAGGAGCGGCGGCGAGATGGCGGCGCGTGTCGGCCTCCTGCTGCGCGCCCTGCCGCTAATGCTGTGGGGAGTCCTGGACGCCCAGCAATCCGAGCGCGGAGGCCAGGAGCTGCGCAGGGAGGCGGAGGTAAAGGATGCGTGCGGGGCGGAGAGGGGGCCGCGTGCTAGAGACCCTCCAGAACTTTGCAGTCGGGCCACCGGGCCGTCTCATCTGAGCCGGTAATCTGCGTTACCTTCTCCCTGTCCGCACACAAAGAGCCTAGGGAGCGTTCTCCCCCGTGCCAGAGCTGGGACCACACGGGCGCCGGGATCTGCACTGATTTTCCCGGACGGGGCGGGGGGTGGCGGGGAGCGACAAGATGGGACAGGCGGGCAACGGCTGAGAGAGAGAGAGACAGCCCCTGCACCCCTTTTTGGCGCAGTCTACTGTCCCTCACCGCCTAGGCTGCGGAGACTTGGCAGTTCATTCATCGGATGCCCGAGCCTTCCCGGAGGCTGCGGAGCCCCCTAGATGGGTGAGGTGGAGAGGATACCGCTGACTGGCCGGGACTGAGGAGACGGCACTGGGCTGGGGCTGCCACTGCCCAGCTTGAGCTAGGCGGCGTCCAAGCTCGGCCCTAGTTTCTTAACCTGTAAAATGGGTAAGAGTATTAGAGTCTCAAGAGCTCCAAGCTTTGGAACAGTGCTTCAGGACTGAACTTGAGAAAGGCGGCCGGGAGGTGGTGGCGAAACTTAAACACTTCTCATTTCATTGTCCTGCTCGGGACTCACCGGCTTGTTGTGGGTTTCACAGTGGGGAGCTCTTTGGAGGAAGGGACGGGGATCCACTTGGGGTATCTATTTTCCAGATCAAGGTGATTGTAATACATGAGTATCACTTCTTTCTTCCCCCAAAGAAGCATCTCTGTGTTGTTATCTATTCTCAAGATTAGGACTGGGGTCTCCACTACTTTTTTTAAGATTTTATTTATTTATTTGACAGAGAGACAGAGATCACAAGTAGGCAGAGAGGCAGGCAGAGGTGGGGGGGGGAGCAGGCTCCCTGCTGAACAGACAGCCCCATGCCGGGCTTGATCCCAAGACCCTGGGATCATGACCTGAGCTGAAGGCAGAAGCTTTAACCCACTGAGTCACTCAGGCACCCCGGGGTCTCCACTATTTTAAGGAGTTCTAAATTCCTGAGGCCAGTGCTCTGCTCTGAGACTCTTGCTCCCTAAGTGTCTCATTCTTGCTCTAAAACTGTCAGTCCAGGGATGGAGCCCGGCATCTGGCTCCCTGCTCAGCGGGAGACCTGCTTCTCCCTCTCCCACTCTCCCTGTTTGTATTCCCTCTCTTGATGTCCCTCTCTGTGTGTCAAATAAATAAATAAAATATTTAAAAAATAAATAAAACTGCCAGTCCAGAACTTCTCAGTACCCTCCTATTCCCATTCCCTAGAAGTTGACATGCTAAATCTAAGAAACCTCCAGAATGAAGAAGCCCTTATGGAATGGCTCTTCCTTCCAGCAGCCAGCTATCACTGTTCTGGAATATTTGGAAATGACCCTGTTTCAACAATGGGGGCCACCTCCTCCGCTTCCAAGCATGGTCTCTTGTTTTGCACTCTCTGCTTTCACACACTTGGGAATCACTGTTTCACTGAATTTAGAATCTTACAACATCAAGTGCACGGTCCTCACGGCCCCAGGAGAAGGCTTCCTTCTACCAAGCCAAGTCCTATTAAGAGTACCGCCCCACCTCCCCACCAAGTCCGGGTCCCAGGCAATCCTTGGCAGGAGAACAGAGACAATCTCTCTGCCGCCCATGCCTGTGGTGGCCCCAGATGGAGAGAATTTTATATTGGGGTGTGCTTGGGAAGCATAATACTAAGCAGATTGAGTCTCTTGCAGTCTTTTTAACATAATTGGGGGCTGGGGATTTTTAGCTCTGAGAACAAGAAATATAAACTTGAAATGTGTATGTGTCTCTATATGCCTATGCATGTACATATATATGTATACATATGCAAATCGAGGGTGTTAGTGTGTCTACACGTGCTTCTGTAAGTGGTCAATTGCATGAGTTTCGGTGTCAGACAGACGTGTGTGCAAACCATCAGTGAATCATTTAATCTCTCTGAACCTTGGGTTTCTTCTCTGTACGATGGAGGTTAATAATGCCTATTTCATAAGATTGCTGTGTGGTTTCATTGAGATAACGTACGTAAAATGCTCAGCACAGTGCCTAGTACATAGCAAACAGTCAAAAGGAAGCTGCTCTCGATATTCTTGTTATTGTTATTATCTTTATCATTATTTTAGAGAACAGAGCTTCAGACTAAAGTCCTGGCTTGGTCGGGGCACCTGGGTGGCTCAGTCGGTTAAGCGTCTGACTTCAGCTCAGGTCATGATCTCGGGATCTTGGGATCAAGCCCCGCTCAGTGGGAAGTCTGCTTGTCCCTCTGCCCCTTTCCCCACTCATGCTCACTCACTCTCTCTCTCAAATAAATATATAAAAATCTGTAAAAAAAAAATAAAATAAAATGAAGTACTGGTTCAGTGACTAGCTCTCCAAGAACAATGTACAAAATATGTAAGGCAACTATTTTCAGCATCGGACGACAGGCAGCACAGAACTATCATTCCTAAGAGATGGTGTTGCAGTTACTATGACAACATTATAAATTACCCCAGAACTTAGTGAAGTAAAACAAACATGTATTATGTTCATAGATACTGTGGATCAGAATTTCAAACAGGGCGCATGAGGGCAGTTTGTCTCTGCTCTACAAAGTTGGGGGATGGAGTCATCACAAGGCTCTTTACTCACCTCTCTGGCTGTCAGCTGGGGGCCACCGTTCTCTCCTGGTGGCCTACCCACATGGGTTCTCCAGGTGGGGTAGTTTGGGCCCAGACATGGTGGTTGGGTCTCCAGGATGAGTGTTCCGAAAGAGAGAGAGAGAGTGAGAGCAAGGACAAGCATGACTTCATGACTAAGTCAACGAAGTTCATAGCATCCCTTCTGCTGTACCCCACCAGCTGGAGTAAGTCACACACTCCAGGTCGAGGGGAGGGAACATAGACCCCACAGATGGTGGCAGGGACGCTGAAGTCACTGTAAGAAGAACATGGGAATGGGAGGTATTATTGTGGTCATTTGGGGAAGTACAACCATCCACAGAAGGAAACCACACAAAGTAAGCCCTGTGATCACCCCGGCTCTTTGCTCAGGTCTAATTCCCTGACTGGGGTGCAGAGAGCTAGACCCCAAGCAAAGCACAGCACGCCTGCTGAGCTTGTGGGCAAAGGGCAGAGTTCAGGACAGAGAAGGAAAGACATCATAAAAACCAGCTGTGTGATCTTAAGCTAGTGCCCTCCTGCAGGCAACAGTTTCCTCCTCTGTAAAGTAAGAGAGTCAAGCTTCTTCAGTGACTCTCTTTGCGCTAACATTCTTTGGCTTTGTTTGTATGCCAGCACCTGTGTGTATGTGTGTATGTTTCATCTGCCTGCGTGTCTGTGTCTGTCTGTCTGTATGTGTCTGTGTTCCCAGGTCTCTGTGTGCCCTGTATGCCTGTTCCCTGTGCCCTGTGTGCCTGCCAGTGTGTGTCCCTTGTATGCATACAAAACGATAAAGTTGAGGGTTTTCCAAAGTGGGCTTTGCCTGGGAGGAGACAGACCACTTACAAAGCTGCATTATGAACGAGTTCATTGTTGCCCACTTGGGAAAACTAGGGCTGCTCACGATACTAGTGGGGAGGAAGGGCCTCCACTGCTGAGTTGTAAGATTGAGAGTTAACGATGACCTCATCACTTTGGCCCCTCCTCCCATTCTCAATCAGGCCCTATCCTGTACTTGGGTGACACAGACTGTCCCTGGGGAGCTACCTACTGTGTTTCCCCTGGACCCTCTTTAAACACCAGGGGCATGTCAGGACCTACCTTCTATTCGGTGGTCTACGCAGATCTGCACAGCTGCTCCCAGTACGCTGGCACAGCAAGGAGCTGGCTAGTTCGTCTCTCCAGGGAAACACTGCAGCTTCTGTGGAGTAACCACCCCCAGATGCAGTGTCTGTTTCTCACACCCAGAGCCATTCATTTGACTTTTTGTGAGTCAGAAACCCAGAAGCCCGGGTGTGGAAGCTGTTCCCAAGAGCTGAGCGGAGGAGTGACTCATGGGTGCAGGGTGAATAGAAGTGCAGAAGAGGCTCTGGAGGGTCCCAGAGGACCACAAGCTGGTGGAAAAGCAGTTGTCAAACCAGTTGGAAAACCAAGGGATCTGGCAAAAGCTGGGTGGGGAAGCATGACCACAGTGGGGAGATGGGTGGACAGCTCTCCCTAAATCCAGCCTTTAGGGCATGATTTTGTGCCCTAAATGTAGCCCTGCAAGTGTAGTGAGGACCATGGGTCCACACAGTACGATTACTGACATGAGAAAAAAGTACAAGAGCAGTCTGGATGGAGACTGGCCAGCTAATCTTTTCCAACTTCCCTAAGGACAAAAAAATGAAAGGAGCGGGGATAAGAGGTTATCCAGGCTACACCCACACAGAACTTTGTGAGTATGAGACTGAGAACAAGAGAAAAGAGGAGAAGATAAAGGGAGTCAGGCAGAGGTAAAGGGAGGCATTTGCTCTCAATAAAAAGGGAAGGGTCCCAGCTGGTCCCACTGCCCCTAGACCTTCAGTAGAACCCAGGAGCCAGAGAGCAAAAGGAACCAGCTTGAGCCCCATTGCATACCTGTGGCTTGTCAGATGCCCTGTTTGGGGTGTGATGGGAGATGCGATCCCGGCCTCTACTGAAAGCCAGAGCCCACCACCGAAGCAGCTTCTTTGCTCTGCTCTGGCCCTGGCCCTGCTTACAGAGGAGACAGAAGGAGTTCAGCTAGAAACAACCCCAGTTTTACCTTTTTCTCATGTGAGCATTGTCTCTCTGGTAGAGAGAGCCGTCTGGCCCCTGTGCGTCCAGTTGTAAATCCTCTGAGTTACTTGTTTGAATGTGAAGTAAGACGTCCTGAGATAAGCATCAGAGGATTTGAACTCAAGAACTGGTTCTGTTGCTCCCCTGAGAGCCTTTAGCAAGACTCTGCTTTCTCCCCTGAGACTTACTTTCCACATCTTTAACATGGGATTAGCAACGCCTGTCCTGCCTATGTTCATGCAAGGTGATTGTGAAGGTCAAAGGTGTAGAACTCTTTTTTTTTTTTTAAGATTTTATTTATTTATTTGACAGACAGAGATCACAGGTAGGCAGAGAGGCAGGCAGGGAGAGAGGGGGAATCAGGCTCCCTGATGCGGTGCTTGATCTCAGGACCCTGGAATCAGGACCCTGGAATCACGACCTGAGCCAAAGGCAGAGGCTTTAACCCACTGAGCCACCCAGGCACCCCAAAGGGGTAGAACTCTTAAAAGCTCTATACTAGTCAAGGACTTGCCATGTTCCTGATTACCAGAAAAATATTTTTGTATATAGAACACGCCAAGGCAGAACACCAGCTATCGTCCCTTGCATCTTGACTTGGCTAATAGCGTTCAAGACATATTGAATGACAAAGACAATCACGTAGAGTCACTATGAAAAGACTAAAATCATAATGAAATGTAATATGAGATGGAATAAGCCATAGGTAGAGCAACATGATTTCCGCACAATCTTGCCACTTTGCAATTTAAAAATTCTTGGTCTCAGGGGGCCTGGGTGTCTCAGTAGGATATGCATCCGACTCTTGATTTCAGTTCAGGTCATGATCTCAGGGTGGTGAGATCAAGCCCCATGTCGGCCCCCACTCTCGGCTCATCGGGGAGTCTGCTGGAGATTTCCTCTCTCGGTTTTGCTTCTGCAGTTCTTTGATATGAAGGGTGTCACAGCCACTCTGCAGACATAAGACTGAGACCTGCCCTTCCTAGACTTACCTAACAAGCTTCCTTTCCAGCAGTAAAGCTCTGTGACTATAGCAGGAAAACAACGTTTTGTTTTTGTTTTTGTTTTTGTTTTTGTTTTTGTTTGGAAAACAATGTTTTTAATGGGACAACTATCATAAAGCTTTCCCAGAACATTTGTCTTCTTACTGGATTTTCACAAAACTCCTGTGAGAAAGCTAAAACATTCTTATCTGTATGTCACACTTTGAGGCACAGAGAGGTTAAGGACCTTTGCCATAGCTCACACAGCTAATCAGTTGCAGAAGCAAGGCTATGATAATAGATGAAGCTGGAGTATATTTTAGCTCTAATCCAACCTTTTCATTTTATGGAAGAAGAAATGGAGGCTCAGGTGCGTCTGAGTGGCTCAGTTGGTTAAGCATCTGCCTTTGGCTCGGATCATGATCTCAGGGTCCTGGGATGGAGTCCCGTGTCATCAGGCTCCCTGCTCAATGGGGAGTCTGCTTCTCCTTCTCTCTTTGACCCTCCCCTCACTCATGCTCACTCTCTCTCTCAAATAAATAAAATATTTTTTAAAAAAAAGAAAGAAAGAAAGAAAGTAAAGAAATAAACAGAAGCCCAGAGAGGCACAGAACTTGCCTAAGGACAGATACTTCTTAGTAGCACAGGAATAAAACTCAAGACACAGCCCAGGGCTCTTGCCCTGCAGGCCAGTGACTCAGAGTTCTTGACTTGGGCCTCAATTTATTTTGCTACACCTCATTGCTACAATGGCCAGAAATTTCCCCATCCCTTGGGCACTATGTGGGCTGGGCTCTATGTACCCTCCCATGGCAAGTCAGGACGGACGTGGGACCAGAACCTCAAGGGTTCTGATTCCACTCAGCTTTCTGGGTCCCAGGAAGAACCGTTTCCATTTTACTCAGACACCACAGCCACTCCCAGGACTTTTCAGAGGCGACTCCCCAGGGAAGTAGCCCCAGCCCTGACCTAGTGGGTGAGGCAGGTTGTCACAAGCTTTTAGGCCTGAGTAGGGTAATCACAGAAGGGCACGGTCCTGCAGTTCCTCTCCACTCAGCTTAAGCCTTAGGCTCCCCGGCAGAGAGGCAGAGAGGACGGGTGGAGAATGGGGCAAAGAGAAAAGCCGGTGTTTGGAACTGCAAGGCAGAGGGGAGCAGCCAGGATACAGCCTCCGTGCAGAGGGACGGGGATGACCCCAGGGAGAGCTCAGGGGGTCCCTAAGAGAATATAAGACAAGCCCTAGGGAAGCTCCAGCCTGGAAGGGAAATGACCTTCCAAGGCATTAGTGGTCGAGCTGGAATGAGAACTGGAGCTCCCCCTCCTGTGTCTCTTTCTGGGACCCCTTCACCATACTGTCACCTGCCCCCGCACCCCTGCTCTTTCTCCCATGCAGACAGGCCATTTCTGTCACCTTTGCAGGGGAAAACGGAGGCTTGGCAGATGGGCTTAGACGGTTAGGGACAGCTGCAAGAGCAGAGCGTGTCTGGACTGTGCCTCCCCCTCAGCCTGCGATGGGGCTCTAGGCCTTCACCCAACAGAACTTTAGAGCACACAGCCCTGAGGGTATGAAGGTCCCCCTTCCTACATGTAATTTTATTTTATTTAAAGATTTTATTTATTTATTTGACAGAGAGCGATCACAAGGAGGCAGGCAGAGAGGCAGGCAGAGAGAGAGGGGGGAAGCAGGCTCCCTGCTGAGCAGAGAGCCTGATGCGGGGCTTGATCCCAGGACCCTGGGGTCATGACCTGAGCCGAAGGCAGAGGCTTAACCCCCTGAGCCACCCAGGTGCCCTTCCTACATGTAATTTTAAAATGTTTACATTAAAAATATGAATGTTCCTATTAAAAATAATATAAATGAAAGGGAATCCTTAAGTTCTGATAATTGCTATATCTTCAATCACTTGACTGAGGGGCACCAGGGTGGCGCATCAGTTAAGGGTCTGCCTTCAGCTCAGGTCATGATCCCGTGGTCCTGAGATGGAGCCCTGCTCAGCAGGGACTCAGTTGTCCCTCTCCCTCTACCCCTCACTCCCCTCCACCTTGTGCTCTCTCTCTCTCACTCTCAAGTGAGTAAATAAAATCTTTTTTTTTTCTTTAAGATTTATGGGACACCTGCGTGGCTCAGTAAGTTAAGCATCTGCCTTCAGCACAGGTCGTGATCCCAGGGTCTGGGGACCGAGGAGTCCCACCATTGGGCTCCTTACTCAGAGGGGAGTCTGCTTCTCCCTCTCCCTGCTGTTCCCTTTGCTTATGTGCTCTCTCGCTCTCTCTCTGACAAATAAATAAATAAAATCTTTTTTTCTCTCTCTCTCTCTCTCTGACAAATAAATAAATAAAATCTTTTTTGTAAATATTTTATTTATTTACTTGACAGACAGAAATCACAGTAGGCAGAGAGGCAGGCAGAAAGAGAGGAGGAAGCAGGCTCCCCGCTGAGCAGAGAGCCCAACGGACACGGACGGGGGCGATCCCAGGACCCTGAGATCCCAGGACCCTGAGACCATGACTCGAGCCGAAGGCAGAGGCCCAACCCACCGAGCCACCCAGGCGCCCCAATACAATCTTTTTTAAAAAGATTTTATTTATTTGACAGAGAGAGACACAGCAAGAGAGGGAACACAAGCAGGAGTGGGAGAGGGAGAAGCAGGCTCCCCGCCGAGCAGGAAGCCCAACTTGAGGCTTAATCCCAGGACCCCAGGATCATGACCTGAGCCGAAGTCAGATGCTTAATGACTGAACCACCCAGGCGCGCCCCTCAAATGCATAAATAAAATCTTAAAAAAATATATTTAAGTGCTTTTATGGAAATACAAAATGTCAAATTCTTAAATTTAATTTTTCTTATTCTTGGCCTGGTCTCATGCTCACACTGCCTCCTGGGAATTCAGCTCTGCCTTGCAACCCACAGGGTGCCAGAGACTGGTCAGGAAGAGAGGCCCAGGACTTCCCCTCTGATAGACCCCTCAAAAGAGCCTCCACCCTCATCCTGCCCTCCAGTCCACCTTGCCTGCCAAAGTACCAGGCACGGCAGCCCAGCCAGGAAACAGGAGACGCCGCTAGTCAGTATCCCCTCCCTTCTGCTCTGTCCAAGGCTTCATAGTTCCAGAATCAGAGCCAACTTTCTGATAAGGGATGGGTGGGTTTGGGGGGAGGAGCACAGGGAGTGCCAGCCTGTTAGCCTGTGACCCAGTCTCTCCCAAGTCACTCAGCAAATCGGCTGCAAAGGGGACACTGATTTTCTGACTTCCTTTAGAAAGCCACTCTACCCATCCTCACCAAGGGAAGGGGAGAAGGCAAGAAGCGAATCAGGCACTTGGCTGGGGCGGGGCAAGTCTAAGGTAGAGCTGAATTGAGAACAGAGCTGTAACCGCCTGGTTCTGAGCAGTTCCCATCTTATAGACGGGTTGTATTCCGAAAGTCTTAATTTTTCTACTAAGGTAAATCAACTATGTCAACTGTTTATGGAATATTTACTAAGTATGCTAGATAGGCATTGCTTTACTTAATCCTCCTGAGAATTGGGATGCCTGAGTGGCTCAGCCAGTTAAGCATCTGCCTTTGGGTCAGTTCATGATCCCAGGGTCTTAGGATTGAGTCCTTCATCAGGCTCCTTTCTTAGCGGGGAGCCTGCTTCTCCCTCTGCCTGCTGCTCCCTCTGCTTGTTCTCTGACAAACAAATAAGTAAAATCTTTACAAATAAAATAAATTAAAATCCTTCGGAGAATCCTGTGGGTTTATTCTTATTTTCCCATTGCGGGTGAAGAAACAGAAGTCTCAGAGATGCTAAGTAATTTGTCCCTGGCCACCCAGAGTGAGGGTTGGGAACAGATTCTTGATTCCAAGCCCGGTGGCTATTCCATGATGCCACACTATTTTGGGTAATAAATGGTTTTCCAGATTAAGCCACTAGAACTCCTTTAATCCATTATGCCTCCCTAAATAGTGCAAATTTGGAAAGGGGGGGAAAAAAGAAAATAGTACTGACATACGAATAAATTAGTGTAGAAAAATAATGAAATAGACTTGGGAAGTGTTCCGTTGTCTAGAACAAGGGTTCCTTGTGGAAAGTGGCTTTATTGAGAAGAGGGTGTGGAGGTCGCTGAGGGCGGATATAATGGAATTCACAAAGCCAAAGCTGGATATTTGCAAAGGCTTAGGAGCTCGCCCATCCTAGCTCTTGGTGTCTGGTTTTGTTCTCAATTTGCGCCTTCTCCTCAAGGCAGCAGCCGTGATTGGAGCCGATTCAAGAAATACAGCAAAGAAAAGTGAGTAAGAGGGACGCCTGGGTGGCTCATTTGGTTGGGAGGCTGCCTTCGGCTCGGGTCATGATCCCAGGGGCCTGGGATGGAGTCCCGCATGGGGCTCCTTGCTCAGCGGAGAGCCTGCTTTTCCCTCTGCCTCTGCCTGCCACTCTGTCTGCCTGTGCTCGCTCTCTCTCTCTGACAAATAAATAAATAAATAAAATATTTTTAAAAAAGAAAAAAGAAAGAAAAGTGAGTAAGAGAACAAGGAAGACAGAAAATGATTTCCCCATAGGTAACACAGCCAGGAGGGCTAACCATGGAGAGATGATATTTGTCTGTATAAAAATTAAACAGCCGAGGTGATGTTTCTTTTCATCCATCGATGAGGCTTTCTCAGGGACAAGGGCAAGCAGGGAGCCAAGTGCATTGCTTCCCCGAAGGGCAGGGCTGGTCAGAGGTAAGGATGATGAGTCCCACACTTCTCACCAATGGCCTCCACACACGTGGTTGCGGAGAGAGCAGCTTCTAGGTGTGTAAGGGCAGGTGGAGCGAAAAGGCATTTGGGCCATGAGATGTTTTCTAGACACACTAACTTCTTGGGGGTGGGGGGTCACATCCAGGTCCACTGCCATCACATCATCCACATGATAGAAGGTTCTGGCTTCTCCCTTGAGCTCCGGGATCATACAACTAATGCCACTTGACATCAGAGTGTGTATCTTATTTTTATCCACCCCCTTCTGCCCCTCTTCTGGTTTCCTTACATGGTCTCTACCCTCCAAGGCAAACATAAGCCATCCCAGATTCCTCTCTTTCTGTCAGTCCTCACAGTTAAGCCACCTGATCAGGACTAAACGAAGGCTCCCATTCCCTACCGTGGGTGGCAGGTCTGCCTCTCTCCCTGCGGCTTCCTCGCGTGTCCTGCTTCTTCACATTCACTGTGCTCTAGCCTTCCTCCACTCCTGACACCCCTCACCCTGGTTCCTAGCTCAGGGCTCTGCGTCTGATGCTCCTCCGCCTGCAACAGCCTTTCCCACCTCGCTGCAAGCCAGCTGCTTCTCATTCTTCACGACTCACATCAAAGATCAGCTTTTCACAGGGTCCTTCCCTGACCTCCCTGATGGAAAAGTTCTCTTTAAATTATTCTCAATCACATTACCCAATTTCCCTTCTTTATAGCACCCGAACTGCCTCCTTTGCTTGTGGTCCGTATTTCTACTGTCTGTCTCTATCCACAAGGCTTGTTGGTCATCGTACCTGACGGTGTACATCATACATTATATAAATTCACAAATGAGTGACTGAAAAGAGGAAGTTGCAAGTTTCTAATTCAAAAATTACTTTTCTTCTTTTTTTTTAAAGATTTGTTTATTTTTAAGTAATCTCTACCCCCAACATGCAGCTCGAACTCACAACCCTGAGATCAAGAGCCACATGCTCCTCCAACTGAGCCAGCTGTCCCCCAAAACTGTCTTAACACTATTTTTAAAAGATTTTATTATTTTATTTACTTATTTATTTATTATATATTATAGTATATATTATATTTATATTAAATAAATATTTACTTATTTGTCAGTGTAAGAGCCCAAGCAGAGGGAAAGGCAGGCAAAGGGAAAAGCAGGCTCTGCACTAAGCAAAGATCCTGGTGCGGGACCCGATCCCAGGACCCTGGGATCATGACCTGAGCCAAATGCAGATGCTTAACCACCTGAGCCACCCAGGTGTCCCAACACTAATTTTTTTAAAGATTTTATTTATTTATTTGACAGAGAGAGAGATCACAAGGAGGCGGGGGGTGGGGGGGATGGGGAAGCAGGCTCCCTGCTGAGCAGAGAGCCCGATGCGATGTGGGGCTCCATCCCAGGACCCTGGGATCATGACCTGAGCCAAAGGCAGAGGCTCAAACCACTGAGCCATTCAGGTGCCCCTCAACACTTTTTTTTTTTAATCTGAGACAGAGAGAGAGAGAGAGAGAGAGAGCAAGCACAAGCGGGGCAGAGGGTCAGAGGGACAGGGATAAGCAGACTCCCGGCTTAGAGGGAACCTGACATAGGGCTCAGTCCCAGGACCCTGAGATCATGGCCTGAGATGAATGCAGACACCTAACCAAATGAGTCACCCAAGTGCCCCCCCCCATAAACAACTTTTCTAAGGAGAAGAGGTTTTTTTCTTTGTTTTGTTTTTTAAGATTTTATTTATTTATTTGACAGACAGAGATCACAGGTAGGCAGAGAGGCAGGCAGAGAGAGAGAGAGAGGAGGAAGCAGGCTCCCTGAGGAGCAGAGAGCCCGATGTGGGGCTGGATCCCAGGACCCTGGGATCATGACCCAAGCCGAAGGCAGAGGCTTTAACCCACTGAGCCACCCAGGCGCCCCAGGAGACGAGTTTTTATACAAACCATAGAGTTGAAGGCAAGTGCATCTGTCGTTCATAGGGCCTTATATGTGTCTGCATTTGGGGGGAGGTGAATTGTTTAGGAAAAAGCCAGAATAGAGAAGAAATTAATTCCCAAGCCAGGCATGGCAGAGCCTGCAGGTGACCGGCCCAACTTCTGATCAATACAGGGCACCCCTCTAGACGGGTGAGAGGTTTCAGGAGCAGAGCTGAGCGAACATTTATACTTATAAAACTGCTCCGTCTGGAGCCCCTCCCCAGTGACAGGCCCTGGGTTAAGTGCCTTGTACTCACTCTTTTTTTTTTTTAAAGATTTTATTTATTTATTTGACAGAGAGAGAACCCAAGTAGGCAGACAGAGAGGAGGAAGCAGGCTCCCCGCTGAGCAGAGAGCCCGATGCGGGACTCGATCCCAGGACCCTGAGATCATGACCTGAGCCGAATGCAGGGGCTTAACCCACTGAGCCACCCAGACGCCCGCCTTGTACTCACTCTTATGATCAAGCCTCATCAAAAAACCTGTATGTTATGTACTGTTTCTAAGCCCCTTTTACAGTTAAGAAACCTGTGGGTTAGAGAAATAGCTTTGCTAACTGGGATTTAAACCCGGCGTGATTCCAGAACCCCTAACTCTGCTCGACCAGCCTGACTCTCCAGATCCCTGATCGTGCCGTGAAATACTCTGGGGAGGAGCAGCTCGGTCAGCTTGAAAATTAAGGAAGCTAAAGTTTGGACACATTGAGTGACTTGCCCAAGACCATCATGCTAGTCAGTGGTGGCCTGGAACAGAGTCTATGTCCTTCTGGCTTTGGTCCCAGGACTCCTTCTCCTATGCTCATAGACCTCATTGGGACTAGGCCTGATCCATGTGCCACTGACCCTGGGAGACCAAGGGAGGGGAGAGGATGCCACACCGTGGGAAAGCTGACACTCCTCTCCCCCCCAGGCATTCCTGGAGAAGTACGGATATCTCAATGAGCAGGTCCCCAAGGACCTCACCACGGCAAGATTCAGCAACGCCATCAGGTATGTGGGGGATTTGGGGGTGCCAGGGGGCAAAGCTTGGGTCCCCGCTTCCCTCCTCCTGGAAGGCTGGCCTCCCACCGGTGTCCAAGGGTCACACTCCATTGCTCCCTCTCCTCCCCCCTGCCGCCAGCCTCCTGCTGTCTCCTGGGAAGCTCCTTGCCCTCACCCCCATCCCCCACCCTCCCCCGTGCTCCTTTATTTCAATTCCTCCTGACAGGAAGTTCCAGTGGGTATCTCAGCTGCCCATCAGCGGCGTGCTAGACCCTGCCACCCTGCGCCAGATGACGCGGCCCCGCTGTGGGGTGGCAGACACAGACAGTCAGGCGGCCTGGACCGAGAGGGTCAGTGCCCTGTTCGCTGGACGCTGGGCCAAAATGAGGCGTAAGAAACGCTTTGCAAAGCAAGGTGAGCCCTGTTGAAATCTAGCTAAGCTGGGATTCCCGACACCCAGAAGTCCCACGGCCAGAGGAAAACCAGCCCAGCCTGGGACTGGGCTTTGTCCGTATCCCCTTCCTTAGGACAGGAGAGGGGAGAGCCCAGGGTGAACAGGACCGGTCAAGCGAAGGGCCATGTTTGGGAACACAGACATTTAAATCAGAATTTTACAGACATGGGTGGATTTTCATTATGC
>PISX010022511.1:0-31563 GCA_004024625.1 Mellivora capensis | reverse complement strand
CCAGGGGTACATGTCTGTGAATCGCCAGGTTTACACACTTCACAGCACTAACCATAGCACATACCCTCCCCAATGTCCATTACCCCACCCCCCTTTCCTGACCCCCCTCCCCCCAGCAACCCTCAGTTTGTTTTGTGAGATTAAGAGTCACTTATGGTTTGTCTCCCTCCCAATCCCATCTTGTTTCTTTTCTTCTTTTTAACGCTCTTTTCTATAAACCAGCCTTACGCTGGCTGGCCCATCTCAATGCACCCCAGAAAAACAAAAGGCCCGCCTACATAGAAATTCCTCTGTGAAGTACAACTCATTAACTCTTCTTGGGTTTATCTAAAACTGACTTGATCACGTTACACTCATTCCTCTCTCATCTCACCATAACCAAAATATTCCACATAATCAGAAGCAAAAGTACAAACTCAACATGCTCCAAAGAAATCATTCTTTGGTTCCAGATCCAAGAGAAACAGTGCATATGACCTCCGCACACACACAGCCCTCCTAATTTGCAATTACTACCTTCATTTTTACTGCTCAAAACTCAGCTCCAAAAAAACAAAACACAACAACAACAACAAAAGTCCGCTCTTCAGAAGGAGGGGCGCCATGGGCTAGAGAATTCTTTATTTTGTTGCAAAGCAGGGAAGAAAGAGGAGAAAGAGAAAGTGTGCACTGAAGATGAGACAGAGAAGCACGGGAAGAAAAGAGCAATAAATGGGTTAGAAGTAATTCTTGGACGGAGGTTAAGACAAAAAGAGTGTTAAAACCAAAAAGACAATGAACACAAGAAAAAAATCGTGGGATGGGTTAAACAGGTGAAGGGATCAAGAGTACACTTATTGTGATGAGCACTGAATAATGTACAGAATTGCTGACTCCTTCTCTTACACACCTGAAACTAAAATGTTAACAATCCGGGATTTAAAACAATCAATCAGGGGATGTCTGGGTGGCTCACTCAGTCAGTTAAGCGTCTGCCCTTGGCTCAGGTCATGATCCCAGGGTCCTGGAATCAAGTCCTGCATCAGGCTCTCTGCTCAGTGGGGAGCCCGCTTCTCCCTTTCCCTCTGCCTGCCACTCCTGCCCCCACTTGTGCGCTCTCTCTCTCTCTGTCAAATAAGTAAAATAATCAGTCAATCAATCATTAGAAAAAACTATTCCCCTGAGAGTAGGCAAAACAAAAGGCCGCTAAAAAGAAAAAGGGGGACAGAAACTTAAAATTGAGGAACAGGAAAGACATACAATATTTTATTTCATAAGCAGAATGTGGGCAAAGTACTTCATTTCACATGTTAAAAAAAAAAGATACTCTTCGTTGAATCAATAAATAAATGAGTGGCTAAAGTAACTACAATAAAAGCAAACTCACCATTTCTTCTCCAAAACTCATTCTTTGCTGACCTCCTTTCTTCTGCCAATGTCCTCTTTTCTCAACTGTGCAAGCCCCTAAAATCCTGGAATCACCTCTACTATTCGCGTTGCCTCTGGGGTGCCAGCTTCAGTCATTCAAGCATAAAGAACTCGTTCCTTTGCCCACCTTTTCGGTCTGCTCTGACCAACTCAGCCCACATTACGGACTCGAGTACTGGGGCGGGCATGTTACGGATCCCGCATCCTTCTGCTGGTAACTTATCGTACACCAGGCTAGTCATTGAAGAAGGTTCTTGCCTTCAGTGAGTTCAAATCAGGCACAAAAACAAACACGTTGGCCCGTGAATACGGCGGGTTTGAACTGTGTGGATCCACTTATACCCAGTTTTTTGTTGTTGTTTTTTTTTTCTGCAAAAAGTTTTATTTTGGTCCGCGGCCTGGGACAGGGCTCCCTGGTGACTGCAGAGGCAGGTGGCCCGACACCCGGGGGTGCAGAGGGTCCCTCGGGGGCCACCCCGCTCCAGAGGCTCTCAGGCGTGACTGAAGGTGAGCCTTTCCGAGACCCGCTCGCCGAGCCCGGCCTGGGGCCTGACAGCCCGCGGAGTGAGTCGGGGGCGGCCCATCTTCCTGAAGAGGTTCACCTCCTCACCCCGGAAGTGGCTCTCCAGGAAGTCAGGGAGACACGGTGGTCTGCCCCGGGCGCAGGCAGGGCAGGCACGGTTCCGGGGACGCAGGTTCAGTTCTCCAACATGCGGGGTCATGGCGGCTTCCCCGACGCCGGGATTCCTGCCCGCGCTGGAAGAGGGCGCAGGGCGGCGCGGGATTGGCGGCACTTCGCAGGCGCACCTGGCGCCCTCTGGCGGAAGAGGGGCCTCCGCCCTCCAGAGCCGCCGAGGCCCCTCGCAGGCACTTTGACCCGGCGGTTGGTCTAGGCTGCAGCCCCGTCTCCACGGAATAATTCCGATGAATCTGAGAGCTCATGGTTGATCAGCAATAAGGTGCTAAGCTCAAGAAATGGTGTTGGGAGGGGCGCCTGGGTGGCTCAGTGGGTTAAAGCCTCTGCCTTCGGCTCAGGTCATGCTCTCAGGGTTCTGGGATCGAGCCCCGCATCGGGCTCTCTGCTCAGCAAGGAGCCTGTTTCCCTCTCTCTCTCTGCCTGCTTGTGATCTCTCTCTGTCAAATAAATAAATAAAATTTAAAAAAAAAAAAAAGAAGAAGAAAAAAAAATGGTGTTGGGAGACACCTGGGTGGCTCCGTCCGTGAAGTGACTGCTTTTGGCTTGGGTCATGGTCCCAGGGTCCTGGGATGGAGTCCTGCATCGGGCTTCCAGCACAGTGGAGACTCGGCTTCTCCCTCTGCCCTTCCACCCGCTCGTCCTTTCTCTCTCTCTCTGTCTCTCTCTCAAATAAATAAAATATGAAAAGAAAAGAAGAGTTGATGTTGTCTGGCCTCAGAGGTAGAAAATGGTAAGTAGATGGTTCTGAAGGTTTCCACTGGAGAAGAAGTTGGGAGGGTGGTGGGAGGCTAAAAGACCCTGTGACCCTGGGTCTGTTGCCTCCAAACCCTACTGAAGCAAGAGACAGATCCTGTGGATCCGCCTACATGTGGATTTTTTTTTTTTTTTTACAGTACATTAGTGTGTATTTATTCTTCCTTATAATTTCCTCCTTTTTGGCACTTTTTTTTAAAAAGACTTACTTATTTATTTGACAGAGAAGAGAAAGAGCATGAGTGAAAGAGGGAGAGGGAGAAAGTCTCGAGCAGACTCCCCACTGAGTAAAGACACCCCCAAGGTGGGTCTGGATCTCAACAACCCTGAGATTATGACCTTAGCCAAAACCAAGAGTCTGACCTTTAACTACTGAGCCACCCAGGAGCCGCCCCCTTAAAATTTTCTTAGTAGCATTCTTTTCTCTAACTTACTTTGTTGTAAGGTTACAGTATATAATATATATAACACACAATATATGTGTTAATTGACTGTTTATATTATCAACAAGGCTTCCCATCAACAGTAAGCTATTGGTAATTAGGTTGGGAAAGTCAAAATTTATACCCAAATTTGTGACTTGAAGGGGCAGGTTCAATGCCCCTAACTGCCCCCCCACCTTATTGAAGGGCCAGCTATAATACAGTGAGACAAAAGTAACCATGGAGCTATTTACAAGAAAAAATGCCTGAGCAACTAATGATTGAATTATTATAATAGTCTCCCGTCTCACTGTCCCTAGCCTCTTCCCTTCGATTTTTGTTGAGGGTTCAGGAGCATTTAACAGCACTTTCTTTTTTTTTTTTTTTTTTTTTTACCATTTTTTTACATCATTATGTACTTATTTACTTATTTATTACTAGCATGAATTCAAAGCAAGCGTGCAGTTTCTTTTATACCAGAGCAAATCAGGAAACCAAGACACAACTGCCATCCCCAAATGTTCATCTTCAGAGAACATCTCCACAAGGTTGGCCAGAAGACCTCAGATTCTACCAGTATTTCTATATTTAAGTAGTGTACGCACTATAGTTACTTTCAAGGTTTTTCTGAAGTCATTATTTGATCTTTCCAATAAAGATTTTTTCTCGTACTTGGCAGTAGATGAACACACAGCCTTCGCTAGCACAATTCAGCCCCCCTCCTACGACTGGTTCAGGCTGCCCGCAGTTGGGGCACTAGCTCTTCCCTCCAGAGTCCCTGGAGCCAGTAAAGCAGGAGAAAATGGTCTTGCCATTGGGCTGCTCATTGGCCAGTTTCAGGGTCCTCAGATGGCACCACCAGGGGCTGGGGCCCGATAAGCCTCTTCCCTTTAGATAATATATTTACCTAATCTATCCTGAGGGATTATGTGCCCGTATTTATGGAACTACCAAGTGTTTTGCCTACTTCATCTCATTTACGCCACACCATAGCCCTAGAGGCAGGTGGTACTATTACTTAATACCTCATTTTAGGGCTGCCTCGGTGGTTCAGTTGGTTAAGCGCCTGCCTTCAGCGCAGGTCATGATCCCAGGGTCCTGAGATTGAGTCCCACATGGGTTCCCTGCTCAGTGAGGAGCCTGCTTCTCCCTCCCTCTGCCTGCCACTCCCCCTGCTTGTTCTCTCTCTCTCTGTCAAATAAATAGATAAAATCTTAAAAAAAAAAAAAAAACTCCATTTTAAAAATAGTGTTTTTCACCACAAAAATAAAAGTTAATTAATTGATTTCTTTAATGAGGAAGCTAAGGTGCAGAATGGATAAACTACTTTGCCAAAGTTTATCCAGCAAAGAAATTGTCAAGGCTTTGGTTCTGATTCTGTACGCGTGCTCTTTCCCACTGCGCTCAATTGTGCGCAATTGTCAGATTCATTTTCTCTGTCAATCTCTTTTTCTTTTTTTAAAGATTTCTTTTTTATTTATCTGACAGAGACAGAGAGAGGGAACACAAACAGGGGGAGTGGGAGAGGGAAAAGCAAGCTCTCCAACGAGCAGGGAGCCTGATGCGGGGCTTGATCCCAGGATCCTGGAACCATGACCTGAGCCGAAGGCAAATGCTTAATGACGAGCCACCCAGGCGCCCGTCACTCTCTTTTACAAAACACATTTCCCGCAGGCTCAAATCCGTACCAGTCTTTAAGGCCCTCATAATCTAACCACAGCCTCTCTCTCTAACTTTGCTATGCCGGCACAAACTTCCTTCTCTTCAGAATGAACATCACTCCCACTCATACAGCTCATTCTCATCCATTCTGCTCCCCAAACCCAATATGGCCTCCACCTCTCCAACCAATTTAAATCCTGCCTATGGTTCAAGACCCAGTGAAAGTCATACCTCCTCCATAAAAATATTCTCAACCAGCACAAGCCCACCCTCAAGGTCTTTTCTCTGAAATCTCAAACTTTACTATCTGTACCATTAACTTTATACATAACTAGAGACTGCCTTGGATTACTGTTTAGTTTACAAGTATCTAAACTTAATTGTGAATTCCAAGAATCAAGGATCCTAATAGCAGCATTTCTTTATATCTCCTATCTGTGCCTTTTACAAACAAGGCATTTAACAAAGGAATGAACACCAGACCATCAATAAATGACTCATACCTCAGCTAAGACTTTTGGGGGGATTATAGCAATATAAATATAATGGGAAAATAAATATAAAGGGAAATATAAAGATTAGTGCTTGTTGAAAAGACAAAATGCGTATCAGCAAGGAAAATTTCACAAATATAGCACTTACACATCTACACTAAACTTTAATTAATTTTTCCAGTAGATACAAGTAAGTGTATTTTTAAGTATATTAGCATAACCTCACTGATGTAAAAACAAAAAAATCCAGCCTAAAGTAGTATTTAGCCACAGAGTTATATATTGTTAATAATATTTTTTAAAAGATTTTATTTATTTGACAGACAGAGATCACAAGCAGGCAGAGAGGCAGGCAGAGAGGGAGAGAAGAGGAAGCAGGCTCGCCGCCGAGCAGAGAGCCCGATGCAGGACTCAATCCCAGGACCCTGAGATCATGACCTGAGCTGAAGTCAGAGGCTTTAAACCACTGAGCCACCCAGGCGCCCCTATATTGTTAATAATATTAATAGGGAATTCACCCAACTCAGATTTCTTGTCAGAATTTAGATATCAGAAGAAAAGGAAATGGGGCACCTGGGTGGCTCAGTGTGTTAAACCTCTGCCTTCGGCTCAGGTCATGATCTCAGGGTCCTGGGATCGAGCCCCACATTGGGCTCTCTGCTCAGCGGGGAGCCTGCTTCCTTCTCTCTATCTCTACCTGCCTCTCTGCCTACTTGTGATCTCTATCTGTCAAATAAATAAATAAAATCTTAAAAAAAATAAAAAATAAAAAAAATAAAAGTCAGAAGGACGAGTGGTAATTGCAGCAGAAGCCCCAAGCTGACAGTAGGAAAACCTAGAAAGCAACCAAATGTGAACCAAAAGTCTCAGGAATTGGTAGCAACAGTTACTTCAGGAAGTAGTAGTGAAGGTGTAACCAAAAAAAGGGGCATCTGGGTGGCTCAATCAGTTAGGTGTCTGAGCCCACCTCAGGCTCTAGTCTCTATCTCTGCCTCTTACCCCCAAACACGCACACACTCTCTCCCTCTCTTTCTCTCTCTAAAATAAACAAATAAATCTTTTTTTAAAAAGTATCCCCCCCCAAAAAAAAACTACAAACAATAAACAAAAAAAAGAAAAAAAGAAGAAGAAATTGTTTGAAAGTTTGCTTTAGAAGCAATTAGACCCAGGTTCCCTTCCTCACTCTGCATAGTCAGGTGTGACTCAAGAGGAGGGGTGCAGATTTATTATCTGATCTCTAAACTGGATGATACCAGGCACAGTCGAGCAATGATTGCTCACTGACAGGAAATTCAAGTAAAATACTATTAACTGAAGATTACAACCACCACTTCTTCCTTCACCTGGCTCCCAAAACAATGACAACCAAAGAAGAGATAAGAAAATTATTTTCTGGCCATTCCAAGGAAAAGACAATGATAGTGGTGCTTCCCAATTAAACACCCAAGTCAGATCACCCTAGAACAAAGTGCACACAGAGATTCTAATCAGTACTTTTGTACCTTATTCTTTAATATGAACAGCAGCCAAAAGTCACTAGACAACAGAGGAAAAATTGGCCAACATGAGAAGAGAGAGACAGCATGCATGCACAATAAGTAAATAAATAAATAATAAATAAAAGCAACCTAAATAGATGGTGCCAAGATAAAAACTTCCAAGAAATTATTAGTAATTTCTCCAGAGACAAGAGAATATATTGCTACAAGAGAAAAGAAATTACTATCAAAGAGAAGTGGTCAGAGATAAAGAGCTCTTGATTTAAAAAGGGGCAGGGGCAAAAATAAACAACACACCAGGAGAGCTGAAAAATATAATTAAGGAAATATTCCTGTAGGTAGACCAAAACAAAAAGAAAAGTGGAAAATGTAAAGAAAAGCTAAGGAAATTAAAAGGTAATTTATCTAAAATATTAGACATCTGAATAATAAGAATTACAGAAATGGAGAAAAATGAAATGGAGACAATGAAATCATCATGGATGTAATACAAGAAAATTTTTCACAGCTGCAGGATTTGGGTATCTAGACTGAAAGGAGCCATCAACTCACAAAAATAGACACGTAGATCAGGAGCAGAATAGAAAACCCAGAAATAAACCCACTATTAATTTTCAACAGGGGCACTTTGGTGTCTCAGTGGGATGAGCATCCAAGTCTGGTTTGGGCTCAGGTTATGATCTCAGAGTCCTGAGATTGAGCCCTGCATGGGGCTCTGTGCTCAGCAGAGAGTCTGCTTGAGATTGTCTCTCTCACTGTCCTTCTGCCCTTCCCCGCCCTGGGTGCATGCACGCACGCGGGCTCTCTCTCTCTTAAGTAAATAAATAAATAAATAAATCGTTTTGTTTTGTTTTTAATCCTAGAAGAGAACACCTAGGCAGTAAATTCTTTGACATCAGCCACAGTAACTTTTTTCTAGACACGTTCCCTGAAGCGAAACAAAGCCAGAAATAAACTACTGGGACTTCATCAAAATAGAAAGCTCCTGCACAGTGAAGGAATCAATCAACAAAACTAAAAGGCAGCAATGGAATGGGAGGAGATATATGCAGATGACACATCCAATAGAGGGTTAGTATCCAAAATATATAAAGAACTTATCAAACTCCATACCCAAAAAACAAATAAGCCAATTAAAAAATGGGCAGGAGTGCCTGGATGGCTCAGTCCATTAAGTGTCTGCCTTCAGCTGAGGTCATGATCCCCGCATCCTGGGATCGAGCCCCACCTCAGGCTCCCTGCTTGGCGGGAAGCCTATTTCTCCATTTCCCACTCCCCATGCTTATGTTCCCTCTCTTGCTATGTCTCTGTCAAATAAATAAAATCTTTAAAAAATAAATTAATTAGGGGTGTCTGGGTGGCTCAGCGGGTAAATCCTCTGCCTTTGGCTTGGGGCATGATCCCAGGGTCCTGGGATCGAGCCCCGCATCAGGCTCTCTGCTTGGCAGGGAGCCTGCTTCCTCCTCTCTCTCTGCCTGGCTCTCTGCCTACTTGTGATCTCTATCTGTCAAGTAAATAAATAAAATCTTTTTAAAATAATTAATTAATTAATTAAAATAAATTTAAAAATAAGAAATGGGCAGAAGACATGAACAGACATTTTGCAAAGAAGACCTACAGATGGCCAACAGACACGGGAAAAGATGCTCCTCATCACTCATCATCAGGGAATTGCAAATCAAAATTACAATGAGATATCGCATCACACATGTCAGCATGGCTAAAACTCAACAACGCAAAAAACAGCAATTGTTGGCAAGGATGTGGGAAAAAAAGAACCTTCGTGCACTGTTGGTGGGAATGCAAACTGATGCAGCCACTGTGGAAAACAGTAGGGAGGATCCTTAAAAATTTTTAAATAGACACCTGGGTGGCTCAGTCAGTCATCCAAGTCTTGATTTTGGCTCAGGTTATGATCTCAGAGTTGTGCAATGGAGCCCTGCATTGGGCTCCATGTTCACCTTAGGAATCTCTCTCTCCCTCTCCCTCTCTTAAAAATAAATAAATAAATAAAAATAGAACTACCTCATGATCTAGCAATTGTACTACTGGGTATTTACAAAGAATACAAGAATACTAATTCAAAGCAATATATACACCCTTGTGTTTATTGCAACATTATTTACAATAGTCAAACTATGGAAGCAGCCTAAGTGTCCATCAACTGATGAATGGATAAAGCATTCACATACACATACACACATACACATACACATACACACACACACACACACACACACATACACATACACGAATACTATTCAGCCATAAAAAAGAATGAAATTTTCTTACATTTGCAATGACATAGATGGAGCTAAAGAGTTATAATGCTAAGTGAAATAAATCAGTCAGAGAAAGACAAATACTATGTGATTTCACTCATATGTAGAGTTGAAGAAAAAAACTAATGAGCAAAGAGGAAAAGAACAAGAGAGAGACAAAGCAAGAAACTGACAATTATTGAGAACAAACTGCTGGTTACCACAGAGAGGTGGTAATTTAATAAGATAATCTTGCCAACATGAGCACAGGGTGAGGTATGAAAATATTAAATTACTATATTATACACCTGAAACTAAAATAACATTGTATGTTAACTGGAATTAAAATAAAAACTTAAGGGACGCCTGGGTGGCTCAGTTGGTTAAGCAGCTGCCTTCGGCTCAGGTCATGATCCCAGCGTCCTGGGATCGAGTCCCACATCGGGCTCCTTGCTCGGCGGGGAGCCTGCTTCTCCCTCTGCCTCTGCCTGCCACTCTATCTGCCTGTGCTCGCTCTCTCTCTCTCTCCCTCTCTCTCTCACAAATAAATAAATAAAATCTTAAAAAAAAAAAAAATAAAATAAAATAAAAACTTAAAAAAAAGAAAGGAGTCATCAAATGCCCAGGAAAATGAATGAAAATAGACCACATTATGGCACATGAGTTTGCAACTTCAGAACACTGGGGACAATTAAAAGATTTGCAAGGACAGGGTGCTTGGGTGGCTCAGTTGGTTAAGCATCCAGCTCTTGATCTCAGCTCGGGTCCTGATCTCAGAGTGGTGAGTTCAAACCCCACATTGGAGAAAGGCTCCCCACGTGGAGCCTACTTAAAAAAAAAAAAAAAAAAAAAAAGATTTGCAAGAAAGAAAAAGAATAAGAGGGGAGAAAGGGGATCCATATGAATGATTTCGAACTTCTCAATAATACTGGAAGCTAGATGACAATGACATTCTATATGAAATGTTCTATCAAGTGCCATTCTTAAACATATCAAAATTTATTAGACAGAGGTAAAGCAGTGCTTAGAGGGAAATTTTTAGCTGTGACACCAAAATTAGAATAGAAAAAAGTATCTCTGATCAATAATTAAGCCTCCACCTTAAGAAACTAGAAACAGAAGAGCACACTAAATGAAAAGCTAGTAGAAGGAAGGAAATAACAGAGATTAGGATAGAGATAAATGGAATTGGAAACAGAAAAACAATAGAGAAAAGGCAATGAAAACAAAATTGGTTCTTTGAAAGTATCAATAAAATTGATAAATTTTTAGCTAAACTAACCAAAACTCATTTAAGTTCCTGCTCTAAAACTGACATACAAGCTCTCTCTGAGAATTTTATATTCTAAGTGACAATAAAATCACTTATAGGGAAGTCAAGAACAAAGAAGATATCCTGCAATTCAAGATCAGTGATAGCCCTTGACAATAGAATTGATATTACCCCAAAGGTTTTAGGCCTAGGAGTAGAATAAAATCACTTCCAAACACATAGGCTTGGTTTTATTTTTTTTTTAAGATTTTATTTATTTATTTGACAGACAGAGATAGCAAGTAGAGAAGCAGGCCAAGAGAGAGGAGGAAGCAGATTCCCTGCTGAGCAGAGACCCTGATGCAGGGCTCAATCCCAAGACCCTGGGATCATGACCTGAGCCGAAGGCAGAGGCTTTAACCCACTGAGCCACCCAGGCGCCCCTAGGCTTGGTTTTATGACACCATGTTTAACTTCTAGTTTCATATACCTATGTTCGCCTATACTAGAGAAAGGTTTAGAGTCTATTAAAAAGATGGCATGCAACAGAAGATTATATATCTACATACTACATAAAACGTATCATGTATATCTCAATGTCTTTGGGTAATTTTTTCTTTCATTATTTTTCCTCTGTATTTCTCAGTCCACAAAATTCTGTGTTGTGCTTAGGAGATTCATTCAATGTTTCTTTGCCAACTATGTCAGTATCCATAGTCACAACTGATCTTACAGTATTTTAGGAGTATCAATAGTTGTTGTCTTCAACTTTGATGACTTCGGTCAGTCTTGCTCCTTTCTCCTTTTGGCTCAAATTCTGCGTTAATGAAGGCATCATCCATCATCTGGGTCTCCCTGTGTCTACCTTATATTCCCACATTTTACATTAGATGGAATTCTCTTGTGGCTGAGAAAGGAATGGGAGCAAAAACTGAAAAGATGAGAGGTAAGGAGTCGAAAATAGTGATACACGCACATAAACATACACATGTAGAAGAATGGCTAAAACATATCTCCTTTAGATAATATAACAAATAATATATATAATAAAATAAACTGTAGTTACTTCCATTAAGAAATAGGTCATTCATTGCCAGTGCTGCAGAATTCCCCCACTGTGACATACTTTAATTAAAATATATATATATATTATTCATTAAGTATTTTTTCTGTAACTAAACAAAAAGCCTAAATTTGTGGAATTGCTTCAATAAAATTGCATAACTATGCAATTTTCAAAGGCAGAATATGAACAGAAGATACATTTTTACCTTAGTGGGTTACAATTCCGAAGAAGCGAACATTCAGTGTCTTGCTGGCAACATGGCGGTTAGCAACAAACACCATGTCCCCCACAGAGCTGAGCTGAAAATGAGCATCTCTTTAGTAGCCAAATGTGGAGTCTGAGGCCCTTGAGCAGGCCAGCAGCTAAGATGTCTAGGTAGATAGTAATGCTCCTGTACTACAATGTCAAACTTTTAAAATTATACTATGAAAATTTTGATATAGAACTGTAGTAATAGTTAAGTTTATTGACCTCATTTTGAATTTACTTTAGTAAATTCATTTCTGATGGTTACATTGCCTTTGGTCTCAGTTCCACTGAATGTCGATCTTAATAGTCAATCTCTCAGCATTTGGCCAAAATGAATTTGGCATTCCTTCACTCTCTATGTAGAGAAACCATGGATGCATTATGTAGGTACAATATGAGAAAAAAATAGGCCAAAATACATCAAACATGACTTTCTCTAGGTGCCAGTGAATTGTTTTCTTTTTTGTACATTCTCATGTTTCCCAATGTCTTCTTTTTTTTTTTAAGATTTTATTTATTTATTCGAGTGAGCGAGGGAAAGAGGGAACATAAACAGGGGGAGTGGGAGAAGGAGAAGCAAGCTTTCCCCCAGCAGGGAGTGCAATGCGAGGGCTGGATCCCAGGACCCCAGGGTCACGACCCTAGCGACCCTAGCCAAAAGGCAGACACTTAACAACTGAGCCACTCAGGTGCCCGGGTTTCCCAATTTCTTCAAAAAAATATATATTGGTACTTGGGAAAAAAAGAAACAAATGCTCTTTTTATAAAAATAGCAGTATATACAAATATCATTAAAATACAGACTTTGATAGTTCTGTTTTTATATCTTATTACAAACATATCACTGGAAATATTTTAACACGATGACAGAGGTATACAAATTCTAACTCTTGGAGTTCACTCTGAGGTTGTACATGGATTTTTAAATAGAACTAACTTTGCTTGCACATCATTATGTTTGTAGTGAGGATCTGTGAACTGAGATTGAGTGTTTGGATAAGTAACAACCTAACAATTGCAAACAAAGGAGTAGGAAATTCATATCCATCTTATTCCAAAGACAGGTTTAGGACATTTAGCATTTGTAGCCTGAGACAAAAGAATCGGAACTGAAATGTTGAATGTGAAATTGAGGTCAATTAGAACCTAAATTTTTAGGTTCCCTCAACCTAAATTTTTCCCCATGAAACCAACTCAACCAGAAAACTTTTCTGTGGAAAAAAAATGGTTTTCTTTGAAAAACACACAATTCTAAAATATATAGAAAATAGCAATGAACATGTAAAAACTAAAATCCAAATGCATTAAACATTTAAAGGCACACACACACCAAAAAAACCCAGAAAAGAAATACATTTTTTTTTTTTGGAGTAGAAAAAAAAAATTTTAAGCATAACCAAAAACATCAAATTATTAAAGGAAATAGAGTAATTAAAATTTTTGTTGCATAATATAGAAGGATATCTATTGCAGAAACATCCATAATAATAAAAAAGAGGAGCACCTAGGTAGCTCAGTGGGTTAAGGCTCTGCCTCCGGCTCAGGTCATGATCTCAGAGTCCTGGGATCGAGCCCCAAGTCAGGCTGCTCAGCAGGGAGCCTGCTTCCCTCCCTCTCTCTCTCTCTCTGCCTGATTCTCTGCCTACTTATGATCTCTGTCAAATAAATAAATAAAATCTTTGAAAAAAAATAGAATACAAACTAAATGTCCATCAATAGACAAATTATGATAGTCATAAAATAGAATGCTATGTACTCATTAAAAAGAATGAGGTATATCTAAATATCTAAACATGAAAAATGTTCCAAACTATATTATTAGGTTAAAAGAGAAGTTTCAGGGGTGCCTAGCTGGCTCAATCACAAGAGTGTGTGACTCTTTAACCCACTGAGCCACCCAGGCATCCTAGAGCATGTGACTCTTGATCTTGGGGTTATAAGTTCAAGCCTCATGTTAGGTGTAGAGATTGCTTTAAAAATAAAAGAGAAGATTCAGAAAAAATATGTCTAGTATACTTTTTTTTAAAAGATTTTACTTATTTATTTGTCGGAGAGAGTGAGCACAGGCAGACAGAGTGGCAGGCAGAGGCAGAGGGAGAAGCAGGCTTCCTGCTAAGCAAGGAGCCTGATGTGGGACTCGATCCCAGGAAGCTGGGATCACTACCCGAGCCGAAGGCAGCTGCCTAACCAACTGAGCCACCCAGGCGTCCCTGTCTAGTATACTTTTGTTTTAATAAAAATGTATGTATGAAAATTAGTCTTTGTATAATAAGAATACTGTTCCGAAAATAGTAAATGTAGTCTTTATTACGTCTATAAATCATATTCCCCCATAGTCCTATCAGCCTATGGCCCCAAGAAAAGGATGCCAAATGCTACCTCCATATGGAAAAAGATATAATAGGATCATAAAGAGGTAAAAAGAGAAGGTCCTTCACTTTCCAGGGGTGGAACACAAAGGTCAGAACTCAAAGGGATGCACTGGAAATTCAGATAAATATGACTAGATCTGAGGACACTAGAGCTAATGGTAGCAGTATAGAAATGGCATTGGTGGAAAGAGGTGATCAGCAAGATACACTTAGTCAACACATAGCTTAGTATACAAAAGATCCAGAAGTTCCACTTGCCATGGAGGCAAGGGCATGCTGAGAGGACCCCTGCAGTGGCAGGGACCTGGAGTCAGAATGCAGAAGCCACAAAGAGCAGGTACCTCAGGTCTAAGTATACTGGTGGAGCCCATGATTGGCAACAGTGAATACTAACAACATCAAAGACCAGCTAAGACTTGGTAGCCACTGATTGTTTGGGGAAGACAGAGGTTAATGCCCAGGGAGAAGCAGAAGGACATCTCAGCTGGAGATCAGCAAGAAATCAAATGATAGCATATGGATCTCACCTCCTGCGCACACATACCCACTGTCCCCAGACACACACACACACACACACACTTTGTGTGAGATAAGTCAGCTTTCCTCTACTCAGATGCCCTCTTAAGAAGAAATCGGGGAGGAAACAAATCTTAAAAAGCTAAGTTAACCTAAAATAGAACCTGGGTGAGACTGAGCCAATATATATTGTCAAATAGATGATCCACAACCATCACCCATTGACCCAAGTATACCAAGTATAAATTTTTGGCACAGTTTGAATTGTAGAATGTTCCATTTTCGCTAAACTACAAAAGAAAATGGAATATTATTTTGAGATTAAATGAACATAACTTAGCAACAGGTTGGATATTAAGGTGGGAGGGAAAGGGAGAAATCAGATATGACCCCCAGATATCTGCCTTGGTTGCTCAGTGGGAGATAATACCATTAACTAATATATAAATATGACAGGAACACCTGGAATGGTTTTATAGGGGGAAAAAATTATGATTTTGTATTTCCTGAATTTGAAGGGCCTCTGGGGCACCTTAGTAAAGATACCCTGGAGGCAGTTGGAAATTCTGATTCAGAAAAAAAGTTTTGGGAGTCTTCAGGTTGCGCTGCAAATTTGAGCTAATGCTAATGGAAAACGGATGAGATTATTCAGAAAAACAAGGTGGAATTCCTGTACTCTTAGAGCCAACTCTATGTAATTAAGCTCCAACTGGACTATATTGACACCTTGATTGTGAACTCCAAAAGAGTCTTATAGATACCTGTGATGTTATGATTTATAATAAGAAATACATAGTTGGTCTTCCTCCTGGTTTCTGGCAGAGCCTCTAAAACACTTGGATTTCCCTAAGTGATAAAAGCACAAAGGTCTTTTATTATGTTAATGAGGTGACTTTTAGAAAGCCCCTAGCTAAACTAAGAATGGATGCTGGTTGCTCTTGGAGCCAATCATGTGATTACACCTCCAGGGATGGGAGAGGGGCTGGAGATTGAGTTCAATCCGCAATGGCCAATGATTTAATCAATCATGCTTATGCAAAAGACCTCCATAAAAACCTAAAAGGGGTGGGTTCAGAGAGCTTCCAGGTTGGTGAACACATGCAGATGGTGGGAGAAGGCATGAAAGTCCTGCCTTCTTTCTTTATACCTTACCCTATTCATCTCTTCCATTTGGCTGTTTCTGAGCTATATCCTTTTTTCACCAACTAGTAAGTAAGGTAAGTAAACACTTGTAAGTAAGTCAAATATTTCTCCGAGTTCTGTGAGCCACTCTAGCAAATCTTGGAGCTCGAGCTAGTAGATTAGCAGCCCAGGTGGTATCTGGAGTGTGGGATGGGGAAGGGGTGCAGTTTATAGGACTGAACCCTTAATCTGTGGGATCTGACACTATCTTCAGGTAATGAAAAGGGAGCTGAATTGTAGGACGCCTGGCTGGTGTCCAAACATTGCTCCGTATGGAGGGAAAACCCCACACACTGGAATTGGATGCAGAACCCTTAATCTCTAATTCCCCTTAGATCGTGCTGAGTATGGCATAAGGCCATACTCAGGCCAGTAGATATCCAAGACTGCACCATGAAGTATTTCCTTTCTTGGCAGGTGATACGAGTGGGCACTCTTCTCACTAAAAAGGATGTCAGTTTGGCAGAAATAGTTACCCTTCTTATGTACCTCCCCTTAAGATGATGACAAACGTGGATACTGTAAGGGCCTACTTAGCCAGGGCAACTCCATCTCGGTTGAACAGCCATTTTGTTGTTTGTGCCGTAAAACTTAAACTGACCCTGCCCCCCCCCCAAGGAACTTACTTAGAAGCAAGTCCGGGAAACCAGTAAAATATGGTCGACCAGTCCCTGATAATAGAGCCCCAATACAAGGAAGGGTCAGGTCAGGTGGAGATAACAGAGCCCAGAATGCAAGGATGAGTCAGGCCAGGTGGAGACATCCAATCAGTAAAGCACACATACTATCTCCCTAACTACCAAAGAACGTGGGCCCCACCTTTTGGGCGACTTTTGGGTGCCAATTCTGACCAAAGTGATAGGCTAGTTCAAATAGTTACTATAGGGTGAATTGTAATTCAATTGGCCCCCCATGTGTGACCTAGCATGACTATGCAACTTTCTCTGTGTGTTACAATCTCATTGGCCACCTGTGTGTGGCCAGGCCCAACCATATGGTCTTTGCTCTATAAAAGTTAGTCTGTGAGGCTGGGAGAGGTCGCTCTCTCCATAAGGTACGGCCCCGACTGGTCTGATTCTCGGTGCTGGCACAAAATAAATCTTTGCTTGACCTTCGCTTTGTATCAGTCTTGCTCCTTTGGTCACGGACCCTAACAATACTATGGAAAACAATGTCTGGAGATCTTAGGTGGTGTGCGGGTATGAAGCAAGCCCTTGCCTAGAAATCGGGGGTCCTGAGTTATAATCTAAACCCTCCTGAACAAATCTCTTTCTGCTCTCTAAGCTTTAGCTCCCTCCCTACTCCCACCACAAGTAAACAGATACACAATGCTTCTAGTTTGTCTTAGTCAATATACTGTGAGTGCTTTAAAGGTATCATCTATAAATATCCTAGAGATTCATCTTAACCCATAGTGTAATAGTCTGGGAAGCTACGAGGTACAGAGCCTGTCTTAGATCACTATTTAACCCTTAAGAAAGTAGTAGATAGGAGATACCCCAGTGTATCCTCAGAAATACAATGTAAGTGGGACTCCAGCCAAAAGTCACATACTCCTTTTAATTTAATTGTATGGAATAATTCACATTTCTCCCAAACCTCTTACTTGCAAAAGCTCTTTCATATGTTGTTCCCTCTGATTGAAAGACTCTTAGGCTTCTTCCCTTTGCAAACTCCAACTTGTTCTTCAAGGCCCATCTCAAAATTTCTCCTTTCTGGGAAGACTTCTTAAAATGGAGTTGGTAACCTGTTACATGCTGTTTCAAGTATGAGAATTTTTGCATTATATTATCACCTATTCATAAACCCTCCCACCCATCTAGACTGTAAGATTATAGTGCAAATTTTCGACAGGTACAAGCATAACACTAAGGTTTCCAGAGAAGCATCTCTGATATTCTTTACCATGTTATGTCTTCTGAGTATTTGAAGACAATAGAAGGATATTTCTGGCTTTATCCCATAATAAACTTGTCATAATGCATTCTGACATTTTAAAAATACATTCAAAGCTGATGAAATGAAGATTTTAGATTTTGGCATTGGAAAAAGGCCTTGAACTTCAGCCAGAGGATTCCCAAGAGAAACAAAAGTGATTTATATTGGAAACTAGGTAGCACAATGTATTGAACATTCAAGTATTATTTCAAGGTCCATACTCATTGACTTCACTGTCAGAGGGCTAAAAATCTCTTCACAGTGGCTCTACAGGTTATAGTTCATTACAATGTTAACTTAGAGCAACTGTTCTCAACCACGGTATCATGACTACAGGCACCGAAACCACCTGAGAGGTGGACTGCCAATAACTTCTTACGAATAATGAACTACTAATATTTGTGAATAATATTTTAGATATAAAATGACTATAGATTCAGTATTCCCCTATCAATACATTATCATTATTATTTCCAGGAATCACCTATTATTTTTCTCTGAGTTAGAAATGAGAAGTTATAGTTACAGATAATTCTGTAGGGAATAAACAACTTGGTCTGTATTGTGGTCTACAGTTAATAAATACCACTAGTTTTAATGGCAATTAAACATCTCTTGATGGGAAGAGTGTCAAAGAATTCTTGAACCTCTTTAATCTCTCAAAGAAGGAATGATTAACAGTAGCGTGTGAGCAAAGAGATCACTGAGAGCTGGAAAATGTATATTGCATTTAATAATATGAAGGTCAACGGGAACCATAATGAGATCAGCTCAATGCAGCAGTTAAAGCAGAAGACAAATTCAAGTGTTTGAGAAATGAATTGAAATTTATTATACTTCAGAGGCATTAATAAAAGAGAAAGGGAAAATAGAATATCAGCCAGAGGAAGGACAGGAGAGTTGTTTTAGGAAGGAAAAACAAAATAAAAACAAAACAAAACACTGATAGTATAAGGGCCTATTTACCCAGAGCGATGCCATCCAGTTAAATAATGACTTTATTGTTTATACAGTAAAACTTAAACTGTCCCTGCCCCCCCATTTCCCCAGGAGACTTACTTAAAACAAATCCCAGAAACTTGTACCAGGTAACAAAGCCCAAATACAAGGGTGGGTCAGGCCAGGTGGAGGCATTCAATCAGTGGGGTCGCATACTGTCTCCTAGCTACAAAGGAGTATAGGCCCCGCCCTTTGGGTGCCTTTTGGGCACCCATTCTGACCAAGGTGAAGGCTAGTTCAAATATCTACTATAGGGTAAATTGTAATTCAATTGGTCACTTATCTGTGACCTAGCAGGACTGTGCAGCTTTCTCTGTGTTAGAGTCTCATTGGCCACCTGTGCATGGCCAGGCCCAACCACATGGCCTTTGCCCTTAAAAGCTAGTCTGTAAGGCAGAAGGTCGTTGCCTCTTTGCAAGAGACATCCCTGGCTGGTGAGTTTGATTCTCGATGCTTGGCACGAAATAAAGCTTTGCTTGACCTTCGCTTTGTATCAGTCTCGCTCCTTTGACCATGGACCCAACAACAGGTTGAAAAGAAGAAGTTAGAGAAGGAACTGCTCAAAACATAGTATGGAAAAGAGATAAATGAGGTCCTAGAAGAAGTTAAAAGGAAAAGGGTAAAAAGCATAGATGGGAAGTTTACCCCTGAATGAAAGAAGAAATGTTTCAGCTTTTAGGGGCACCTGGGTGGCTCAGATGGTTAAGTGTCTGCCTTCAGCTCAGGTCATGATCCCAGGGTCCAGGGATCCACCCCCACATCAGGCTCCCAGCTCAGCAGAGAGCCTGCTTCTCCCTCTGCCTACTGCTCTGCCTGCTTGTGTTCTCTCTGTCTCTTTCTCTCTCTCTCTCCCTCAAATAAATAAATAAAATCTTTAATAAAAAGAAGAAAGAAAAGTCTCAACTTCTTTTTTTAGTGTATGTGCTGCCGAAGCGAGCACAGACACGTTCCAACTTCTGAGCAAGAAGGACGAGAGGATCAATAACACCACAGGTAATTCTGCACCTCGAGTATAAGGAATTGTATACCTGAGTTCTCAAAGCAGAGTCTTTCATCTCTGCCTTCTCCTTCCACCCACAGGAGCAGCATCTGTGGGCCAATACACCTTAAAAAAGTCTGCCTGCCTGGAGAAATGCCATTTTTTCACGAGTCAGCTGGTCAAGGTTGAGTACCATACTGGGTATCATCCAGCCATGACCACGTATGGTTTTGTGGGAGGCAGCTGGGGATGATCTCTCCCTCAGAAATTTGCTCTAAGTATGGAATTTCAGGGTCATAGTTAGGCTCAACCAGGTTTTGGCCATTTTAGTCAGGCACAAACATGGCATACAGAATGGGACATGGAGATATCCTTTCAAAACATTACTCACACTTTAAAACATTACTCACACACTAATCAAGGATTAGCAAGGATCCTCAGAGGCTTGAAGGGGTGTGAGAGGAGTCTGACACATCTCAGAAGTGTGTGCAGGGGACAAGCAAAATGACTGCTACCTGGCATTTGCTGCTCTGAGCATGGCCAAAAGGGCATTCTCCAGCCTGGATACTAATTTTTTAGAAGCCAGCTCTCTAGATTATTTCAAAATAATAGTAAAGCTATTTTGCAGTATGTTTGACTTTTTAGCGTGGTCACTTAGAATGCATGAGTACCGATGGACAGATGTGTCCAATGTGCCTGGTGATGAAGACTCAAACTGCTTCTTTCCCAGTGCCTGCTGAAAGCCCTGTCAGCCTCAGCACCACCTTCTACCCTAATACCATGGGCAGGAATGCACCTTAGGAACCTTTTATACAAACTCCTCCAGTAGCTCCCTGAGTCCCTGGAGTCCCTGGTTTCAGGAGGTTGGATGAGGGCTCCTGGCAGGCACTGGGTTTACCAGCTTAAATCTCTGTCATTTTTTTTTTAAGATTTTATTTATTTATTTAAGAGAAAGAGTGTGTGAGAGAGAGAATGAGCATGAGAAGTGGGAGGGTCAGAGGGAGAAGCGGGCTCCCTGCCAAGCAGGGAGCCTGATATGGGACTTGATCCCGGAACTCCAGGATCATGACCTGAGCCGAAGGCAGTCGCTTAACCAACTGAGCCACCCAGGCATCCCAATCTCTGTCATTATTGATGTCACATACCTCTCTGCCCATTTGCTACTGATTGCTCTAACAAAGCAAGTGCATTCTTCAATATGTAACTTTAGTGTTATGTTATAATATCTGTTAGGAAAAAGTTTTACAGAAATCATATTATCCTACGAAATCAACATTAATTACATTCGTAAGTAGAAGGAAAAACTGTTATTTTCAATATAATTCAAGTATTATACATATTTTAAAATTTATTTATTTATGTATTTGACAGACAAAGATCACAAATAGGCAGAGAGGCAGGCAAAGGGGTGGGGGGTGGGGAAGCAGGCTCCCCACTGAGCAGAGAGCCTGATGCAGGGATCCATCCCAGGACCCTGGGATCATGACCTGAGCCCGAAGGCAGAGGCTTTAACCCCCTGAGCCACCCAGGCACCCCAAGTGTTATACATTTTTTAAAGATTTTATTTATTTATTTGACACAGAGAGAGAAATCACAAAACTCAGGAGCCCCTACATTTTTTTAAAATTTATTTATTTGTCAGAGAGAGAGGGAGAGAGAGAGAGAGTGAGCACCCGCAGACAGAGTGGCAGACAGAGGCAGAGGGAGAAGCAGGCACCCGATGTGGGACTCGATCCCAGGACACTGGGATCATGACCTGAGCTGAAGGCATCGGCTTAACCAACTGAGCCACCCAGGCATCCCTACATTTTTTAATAGTTTAAAATTTTTGTCATAGAGGAAGAGTCTGTTAGCAAACTTGACCATAAATATACTGAAGAGGGACACCTGGGTGGCTCAGTGGGTTAAAGCCTCTGCCTTCAGCTCTGGTCATGATCCAGTGTCCTGGGATGGATCCCTGCATCGGGCTCTCTGCTCAGTGGGGATCCTGCTTCCTCCTCTCTCTCTGCCTGCCTCTCTGCCTACTTGTGATCTCTGTCAAATAAATAAATAAATAAAATCTTAAAAAAAATATACTGAAGAGACTATTATTAAAAAGTCTTAATCAGAAATTGCCTTTCAACTCTTAACACCTGATGTTAAAATTTTATACACATGAAAGCTAGTTTAAGATTATCATAAAAATTTTTGAGAATATTTTATTTATTGTTTTGGGTTTGGTTTTGTTTTGTTTTAATATTTGATACCTCCCCTAATGCTTGGTACATTCTTCTCTTCTCATAATCATTAAATAAAAACAATAATGAATTTCCCCCCCAGGCTTCATATAGACACCTCAAATCTCCTTCAGTTCATTCCAGTGTGCAACACGAGTATCATTTTCTCTGTAGTTGGGAGGTACTTATGTGCACTGATACCAACTGAATAGAAGATCAGCAGAAAATACACAAGGCACGTTTGATAGAATATGAATGTCTTCATCAGAACATTCCAGAGAGAGACACACCTGTCTCTCTAAGCTATTTGGAAATGAAAGAGGAGTCCTGAATTTATGGAATGAATTCTTCCTTCTTCTAATTCCTAAATAATGCATTCTTCTCTAATTCTTTCTGGTCTTTTAGGTATTGCCTAAATTTCTGTAGCATCTGCTTATCTAATATACAGTATCTAATATGTATCCCAGGAAGAATGAGAAAGAAACTGCATTGCAGACACATATACATTGTACCAATCCCAAGCTTTCAGATATCCCAGAGGGGGATTCCGAGCAGTCCAAAATGGAAGAATGTTCCACTGAAAGAGGTTGGACTGTACTGGAAGCAACTTTGCACAAAGGATGAGGGCAACGCGGCCCCCAGAATACACAGACCTGCAGAGAGCTGCAGTTCACGAGGCAAGTGAAACATCTCCACCTAACCTCCGAGAATGAAAGCTCAGGCCAAAGCAAAGAGGGAAGCCTCGGATCTCGGCTTATATAATTTCTTGTGACTCCAAGATCAAGTAAATAAATAATAGGCAATAACCGACTTCGTTTGGAGCCATTTAAAATGATTGCCCCCTTCAGCAGTCCTGTAGAGTCCTGTAGAACACAGATAGGACCTGACAAGCAGACAGTTTCGAGGCGGCCCAAGAGCTCCGCTGTTAGTAGGAAGGCATCTGGGAAAGACAGAGGCAAATGAGTGGAGGCGCTTGCCTGAAATCCCCAAAGCTTTCCCCGTTAATGCCTATTTTAAAATGCCGAGAGCATTTCTGTGAACTATTAAGGGTGGGCAGAGTTACCTAATGAGGCTGTTAAATTCATTAGCCATGTGCTTCGTCTGTTTCCACCGTGCATGTGAACAAGGCCTCGAAGAAGGCTGTCAGAGGTCATAACAGCAAGGTGGTCACTCTGTCCTGAGCCTTCGCGAAAGGCTGAAGGCTCCTCCTAAACCATTTCTTTGAAAATAGGATTGGATTAATTACTGTCATTTGCATGCGTAGCTATGCAAGCTATGGTAATGATGGGCTCTAATGAAACCTATGCCTCGGGCTATAAGCTGATGACCTGAGGGGTTGGGGGAGGACTGTCTCCCCCTGTGCACAGGGATTTCACAAGTCCTAAAGTCTGTTAGAAAAGTTGCGGAATGGTTCATAACTTAGGGCAAATTCCTAATGGTAGACAAGCTACCCCGGGTCTTATTTTCATAACTCTCAGAAAACTTTCCATGCCAGAGTTTGTTGATCTACATACATGTTGCCAAACACTGACAACATTTATTTGGGTGAAATACCATTTAATCATGATTAGATCTCAACCGATTTGAGGCTTTACCAAAACACATGCGTCTAGGGCACCTTGATTCAAGTCTAGTTTTCCTATTACTAGGAAAAAAGCACCCCTCCTCTCTATACCTTTAAAGGTATAATTTTAAAATAGGAAGAATCAGTCCCATTTAAGTATGTTTCTGGCTCAAACAACACAGAAACACATGTTGATAAAAAAGACCTAGGCAGCAAAGAAAATGATGAATATCAGTTATCCTAAAGACAAAAGACATTAAAACAAATGAAGATGAAAAACTGCCTTTCCCAGACATCATTTTAACCGACCAGAATATAATCGACTCCATGGTATTCTGTTTCTTAAATATGATATATTAAGGTCTTACTCTGTTCTTGGCAGAAGGCATAATGTTTATAGGAAATAAGCTTAAAGATTGTAGGAGCTAGGTGATTCAGAAGTGACAATGCTGTATTTCTGGGCAGATGACCTAGACAGGATCGGTCTTAAGAAGAAATCTGGAGCTGTGTGGAAATGGAAACACTCCACGCACAGAACTAAGGGACCACTAAAAGAGACCATTTTATTTACCCTTCAAAGTATCCCTGACGTCTATCTCTATCAATTCCTTCCCCATTGCTATTGTCAGAGAAACAGTTTTCTGTGTGATGTAATGCTGAGTAAGCCCAATTTGAATCACTAGGATTTGTCAGGGTCTTATATTTAGATTAAAAGTTACTTCTGCTGAAATTATTCTTCTACAATCCTATAAGCAGAACTGTCTTGAGAAGGAAAAACTGAGGTCACATTCACCTCAGACCTACACAGTGTTTGGAAAAAGATATGAGCCATGATGCTCTCCCAACCCATCCTTGGGAAAATGCAACAGCCTCTGGTGTATAAACATGGGCCGTTCCCCTCCCCATGTGACTTATAGAATGAGTGTTCTCATAAATAATACATGAAAGATGCTGCAATTGCATTGTTTTGAAGCTGAAGGTCATCAGTATTCTTTCCAAATTATCACAGCAGCCACTCTGTTTTCCTAGAACTTGGCTGTTTAAAGAGGCTATTCCAAAATTGTTTGCATCTGTTTAGGACACGAGGCTCATGTCTGACCAACACAAACAACCAAAGGGCAGGTCATTTATTAGAGATAAAACCAGACTAGGGGAAAAACTCACAATATTTAATATAGGATATCTTCTCTATGTAACAATATGAAACAGAAGATGCTCTTGTTATAAGATAGTAGCTCTAGGGAATCTAAAAATCTGTGGCTCTTTCTGATTGACTTAGTTATTTAAATAACTGAGTGTAAAAAATAAAACTTCCTTTTCTTTCTTTAACTGTCTCTTTTTAATTCTTCAAAGTTCCAATATGCCTGCTTATGACTCTCTAGGAAAGGCAATGACCATCTGACCATGAACTTGGCAATAAATTAGATCCTATGAGGTATAAAAAGATAAACAAAATATAATCCTTGTCGAGGCAGAGTTTACCCTTACACTCCAGCAGAGAACTGGACTACAAAACAGAAATAACTATACTACACATTAGAATGTGGTAAGGGCCCACGGAGAGAAGTAAATAGCTATGAGAACATACGAAAGGAAAAGTTTAATTTAGGGTTTCCAGAAAGATAGCTTCCGAGTCTTAGTAGTCAGTAGGATTTCATTTAGCAGGTTTGGTCGGGGGGGGGGGAATAAAAATTCTAAATGTGCATCAGTTCAAAAGCATAGAAGTAATACATGGTGGGACAGGGTCACAAAACGGCTGGGGATAGAATGGCTCAGAAAGAATAGTAACAATAAGTATGAGTATAGATTATAAATAACAGAGCGTCCATTGTGATAGACTTCTAGTCTGTTTTTTGGGGGTTTTTGTTGTTTAGATTTTGTTCACCCAAGATCTGTGTATTCTGGTAACAGTACTGGATTTTTTTTTTTTCCTCTAGAAAACAGTCTGTTGTGGTTCCAGTAGGACTAAAGGCAGTGTAGTGTAGGAAGAAAAGATGTCTAGGACGGAGCCTCAGTATATCCCGGTATTTAATAATTGCATGAAAGAGGACAACCCATAAGGGAGGCAAAGAAAAGATGGCAAAAATTGGAGTGGGCTGGCAAGAAGAAGGTGAGGAAATTGAGACTACCAGAAAAGTCCATTTTTTCAAGTCTTAAAGGGAATTTGGCTGTAAAAGAAAGATGACTGATAAGACAGGGACACAGAGGGAAATGAGGGATCAGGTGAGGGTTTGTTTGTTTTTAATTGGATGTACTTAAGCATGATTAAAAATGGATGGGAAGAGTCTGAGAGAAGGGTGAAGATGCTTGAGAAAAAATAAATAATACTTTAGATCCTATAGGTGATCCACCGTAAATTGCAGAAGTATCACTGATGATTTAGTAGGTTCTCAAATTTTCTCAAATCCAATCAATGAAATCAAACAGCAGAACACTTTAAAAATAAGTACATAGTGGTGTGTTTTTTTTCCGTTTTAATTGGATCTTTGGTGTAAAAATAAGTACATAAATTAAAAGAGAATAGAAATAATAAACAAGGGTGCCTGGGTGGCTCAGTGGGTTAAGCCATTGCCTTCGGCTTGGGTCATGATTTCAGGGTCCTGGGACTGAACCCTGCATCGGGCTCTCTGCTCGGCAGGGAACCTGCTTCCTTCTCTCTCTCTGCCTGCCTCTCTGCCTACTTGTGATCTCTCTCTCTGTCAAATACATAAATAAAATCTTTTAAAAAAAAGAAAGAAGGAAATAACAAACAGTGTGAAGTTCCTGGAAGGTGGGAGGTGATATGATATGCTCCAGAGTACAGACTGGCAAGCCCTGGCATAGGATGGGGATAACAATGTGGTAGAGAGGAAGAAACCCTCAACAGCTCGTTTGGTATCAAGAGGGCCTTCTCAGACAATGGATATTTGCTGTCTATAGTAAGAGGTATGTGTGTGTTGTGAAGCCAGGGACCAAGGTGAACAACAGATAAAAGGGGGAAATAAAGTTGAAGGACAGGAATAAGGTGCAGCAAGTACCACTATAAGTTAATTTTTTAAATACAAGTATTTACTTGCACATTCACTTGGCACACCCACGAAAGCAGCTAAATGGAAGAGATATATCTGCAGATACTTAAAAATGTCTCTCTCACTCTTGAAAATAGGTTAAGGAAATTACAAGTAAAATAATGCTCTTAACCCTCCAGCTTTAGACTGGATAAATGCAAGTTTTAAATGACAAACTAAAAATGAGTTTTGAAACCAACAACTGAAGTCTGTACTGCCAATTGGTTAATATGCTCATCGTGAGAACCATTCATTTATATAAATTATGCAAACTACAGTTACTGATGACCACACCAAACATTCAAATTTAATCAGTATATGGATAAATGGATTGTTTAAATAAATAAATAAATAAAATAATGGCTTTGTCTTTGCTGCTTCGTTATAAAAGCCTTATTCCATCACAAATATTTTAAAGGTATCATAAACAACAATCCACTAACATAAATCAGAGCATATACCTTGCAAAGCAATATCACTGATGTCTATTATCTGGCTGTGATTGATTATCTGCTTATGCCAAACTCATCTAAGTGCCAATCCAGATTGTACACTGAAAGCAGGTTTGGTTCTAAAAATAGAGGAAAAATTTTTTTCAAAGCCAATGCATTAGTGGTCTAGAATTTTTAATTACTCATCTTAAACATATTCACAGTCTGGAATAAAAGTAATTGTTAAGTGGCCAAAATAACATGGGAGATGGGCAAGATGCCTGCATGATTCCTGAGAAGAAAGTTCTTGGTGTACAATTTTAAAGGCAGCTTTGTTAAACTGGCACTTAGTAAAGGCCAAAAAAGATCTATTGAGAATTCCAAGCCCATATTTATCTTGCTGTGTATCCATTTTTATCAAAGTAATCATTTTATCCCTAGTTTGAAAAAATTTGTCAATGATTATGTGCTATGTTTACATGTTCTGACCTTTATTATGCTCTCTTTTAGATTCTTTAGTCTCCCTTCTCATTCATGATATAATTTCTTGTGCATATCTTCTCATCATCTGTCAAAATCTGGTTTAAAATGCCACCTCCTCAGTGAAGCCCTCCCAAACTTCAGTTAATAAATTAATCCCTCCACCTCCTCACATGCCATTATATAGTTATACACCTACTATCTCTGTCTCTAGACCTTTTTGTATCCCTAGCACTGAGCACCATTCCTAAAACTGAAGCATTAGATTTCAAAAGTCACTAGAATATTGGTAGGCACTAAAATAACAGCAATGAAGGGTGCCTGGGTGGCTCAGTCGGTTAAATGTCTGCCTTCGGCTCAGATCATGATCCCAGGGGCCTGGGATGCAAGTCCCATGTCGGGCTCAAGTCCCAAGTCAGGCTCTCTGCTCAGTGAGGAGCCTGCTTCTCCCTCTCCCTCTGCCTGTCCCTCCACCTGTTTGTGCTCTCGCTCTCTCTTTCAAATAAATAAATAAAATCTTTTGAAAAAATAAATTTAAAAAAATTAACTATAACGACATCTCGAGCAGTTCCTTAACACCATCCAGGTTGTCCATTGTGTTCTCTGCAGACGACACTCCAAATGCAAGCCCTTCCACTCACCCATCCTGTCTTGGATTCCTCCTCAAACAATTCTGTATTTACTTGTACTCTCATATTTGCATGCATGTCCCAATCTCTCTCCCTCTCACCCCACTCTCTCACTCTCTTTTTCTCTCTCACCAGAATTTCTATCTCTGCAGTAGGAGACAATGAGAAATGTGTAGTCTCTCAGGTGCTTATTGCTATTTTCAGACTGTTCTTCTAGCACTTTTACCTGCAAAACTCTCTTCCCTGGGGCACCTGGGTGGCTCAGTGGGTTAAGCCTCTGCCTTCGGCTCCGGTCATGATCTCAGGGTCCCTGATCTCAGGGTCCCATGATCTCGAGTCCCACATCGGGCTCTCTGCTCGGCAGGGAGCCTGCTTCCTCCTCTCTCTCTCTCTGCCTGCCTCTCTGCCTACTTGCAATCTCTCTCTCTCAAATAAATAAATAAAATCTTTAAAAAAAAAACAACTCTCTTCCCTGCAAGTTCACACTACCTTATTTACTACCAGCTTCTCCATCTCCTTGTCCATTTCAATCACCTGTTTTAAGACCATTACCTAAAAGTCAGTGATGACTCTGGCACCCAATTCACATGTTTCCTTTCATGTCTTACACTATTACAGGCAACTTCAACAATTACGTGGAACTGGTTTTTTGTTTTTTTTTAAAGATTTTATTTATTTATTTGAGAGAGAGGCAGTGAGAGAGCATGAGCAAGGAGAAGGTCAGAGGGAGAAGCAGACTCCCCGTGGAGCTGGGAGCCCGATGCGGGACTCGATCCTGGGTCTCCGGGATCATGACCTGAGCCAAAGGCAGTCGTCCAACCAAATGAGCCACCCAGGCGTCCCCGTGGAACTGTTTTAAAACAGTAAAAATACTACCTATATTTTTAAGCACCTTCTACATGCTAGGCACTGTGTAAGTGCTTTCGAGAATTACCTTGTTTAATCCTCCCACTGATCCCATGAGGCATGTGCTACAATTAAGCCCAAAGTTTCATAGATGAGAAAAGGGAAGCTTAGACACTCTTACTGGCTCTTGGCCAAGATCACACAGGTAGTAAGTAGCAGAGTTGAGACAAAAACTCAGGCAGTCTGACCACTGAGCTGCACTTTAAACCACTAGCCTCGACGGTCCCTAGATGAATGGGAAAACCGCAGTTCCTTGATTTCCCAAATATGATGGCTTCTCCCTTCATAACCACAAACCTCAGTGCCAAATCAGGAGTTGTGGACACTGGAAACTGCTCCCATGAAATCTTCCAAATTGCATTTCATCTCCCTTGACCTCACCTGACTACTTATTTCCCTCCCAAATGTTCCTCTACCTCGTGGAGATTTCAGTCCTCCTATTCGCCCCCTAGTAATGTCCCTTACTCATGCTTTCTAGACTGCTAATAACCTTCTAGACCATTAATAAACATTTAACCTGCACTTCCAACAAGCTAACTCCCTGCTCGCCAGCCTTCCTGGTCCCCAAATTTCTCATCATGATCTACTTTAATCACATGCCTTTCCTGTCCTGTATCTAGCCCTCGCATTACTTAGACATTCAGCAGCACTGAACTGGGATGTTGTCTCCTCACCTTATAGTGCTTGGGGTTGGGATTTCCTGATTTCTCTACTTTCTAAGAATCTCTATTGGCTTTTCTGCTCAGCCTTTTGATGTTGATTTCCAAGGGTTTTCTCAATGGCTCTTTTATAACTTTATAATTTTAAATAACTTTTATTATGACATATTTTAAGAGCACAGAAAAGTATAAAGTGTAACATGACAAACAATAAAAAAAAGTTTTGTCAGTTTTTTTTAAAGAAATACATACAACAGAATCCCATTCTCACACCTCACTTCTACAGGTAAACACTATCCTGATTTAGGTATTCATCATACTCATGCTTATTTCTTTAATATATACCAATTTGTAATTATTTATATACACATATGATAATTTTGCAGGTTCCAAAATTTTATGGTATTGGTGCTAAAAAAAAAAAAATGAGCAAAAAGTCCTGAAAAGACATGGAGGAAATTTAAATAAATATTACTAAGTGAGGGGCGCCTGGGTGGCTCAGTGGGTTAAGCCTCTGCCTTTGGTTCAGGTCATGGTCTCAGGTCCTGGGATCGAGCCCCACATCGGGCTCTCTGCTCAGCAGAGAACCTGCTTCCCCCTCTCTCTCTGCCTATCTCTCTGCCTACTTGTGATCTCTGTCTGTCAAATAAATAAAAAATATTTTTTAAAAAATAGACTAAGTGAAAGAAACCAATCTGAAAAGACTACATACTGTTTGATTCTAACTATATGATATTCTGGGAAGGTAAAACTGTGGAGACAGTAAAAATATTAGTGGTTATCAGGGTTGGGGGTGGAGAGAGAGGAAAGGTGGAGCACAGAGGATTTTTAGGACAATTAAAATATTCCATATGATACTATAATGGTGGATACATGTCATTATAAATTTGTCCAAATCCATAAAATATACAGCACCAAGGGTGAGCCCTAATGTCAACAATGGACTTTGAGTGGTTATGATGTGTCAGTTTAAGTTCAATTGTTACAAATGTACCATTCTGTGAGGAATATCGATGAGGGGGGGAGACTGTATATGTGTGGGGGCAACAGGAATTAAAGTCTAAAAAAAGCTTTACGGTATAAGCTGTACATCTTTCTATAATTTTATCTTTCTAAAACTTGTCCTTTTCATTCAAATTTTCAACATTATTTTTAGAGACCTAAAACAATTCCTCTTTTCTCCTACTAGTGGACCCTTAAGCTGTTCCCCACTTTTTACAACTGCAAATAATACTGTAGTAAGGATTCCTTTTTCTTGGTGCACATGAGAATTTCCCTAAGATTTTCAAGGTGTTTATAATCAGGACACCTTGACACTCTTAAAAATCACTGAGGACCCAAGGAACTTTTGTTTCTGTGGCCTATTTCTATCACTATTTGTCATAGTGGAATTTCACACTGAAATATTAACAACACAAGACTTCACAAGCACACAACACATTAGGCATCGCAGCAATTGATGTTATCGTGCATACTGTAGTATCTGGGGAACGCCGCCATACTTATGAGGAGATGAGAGTAAAAATCGAATAATTTCATAGCATTATTATAAGACATTTTGACCTTCCAAAATCCCAAAGTGTCTCAGGGGCCACCAGGGGTCCCAGATCACATTTTGAGAGCCACTGCTCTTGGGTATATAAACATGTCAGCATTAACGTAACATTGCCAAATTGCAATTGTATTTGGTATAAGAATACCAAAAGCTTCTGCACAGCAAAGGAGACAGTCAACAAAACAAAGAGGCAACCCACGGAATGGGAGAAGATATTTGCAAATGACAGTACAGACAAAAGGTTGATATCCAGGATCTATAAAGAACTTCTCAAACTCAACACATGCAAAACAGATAATCACATCAAAAAATGGGCAGAAGATATGAA
>PISX010022510.1:0-31587 GCA_004024625.1 Mellivora capensis | reverse complement strand
GTGTTATGTGGGTGCATGACCTGAAAACACATCATGCTATATGCTCCTGATGAGTATTCTTTTAGGTATAAATGGCATATTTTAACAATTAACTACCTACTGTTAATGTTAATCAAACAAATTTGATTGATTTTTAAATCTAATTAACAATGAATGTTTCAAATGAATAATTGTTAATTATTTATTTAAAAGGTGCTCATTTATGGATAATGTTGCAAATCTGAAATAGTTTGTCAACTTTAAATCATAGCTGAGGGGTGCTTGGGTGGCTCAGTGGGTTAAACCTCTGCCTTCGGCTCAGGTCATGATCTCAGGGTCCTGGGATAAAGTCCCACATCGGGCTCTCTGCTTAGCGGGGAGCCTGCTTCCCTGCCTCTCTCTCTCTGCCTGCCTCTCTGACTACTTGTGATCTCTGTCTGTCAAATAAATAAATAAAATCTTTAAAAATAAATAAATAAATAAATAAAAATAGGGTTAGCTTTGAAAGCTACTCTTAAGGACTGTTTAATCTTAAATTACATATTAGTGTCATCCTCCATTTACTTTTTTACACCTAATTTAGAATTGCATAAATAACAGTTTTGATAGAATATTCAAATTAATCTAAACATGTATGTATATGTACATACGGAAGCATATAGATAGTATATATATGCAAATGCTAAAAACAGCAAGTTATCTGTCACTTTGACATTAAAATATTGAACATCAGTTAAAAATAGGACATCAGTTAAAAATGACACAAAACCGGGGCACCTGGGTGGCTCAGTCGTTAAGCGTATGCCTTCAGCTCGGGTCATTATCCCAGGGTGCTGGGATCGAGCCCCGCATTGGGGTCTCTGCTCCGCGGGAGCCTGCTTCCTCCTCTCTCTCTGCCTGCCTTTCTGCCTACCTGTGATCTCTGTCAAATAAATAAATAAAATATTTTTGAAAAATGACACAAAACATACAAAATTAATAATAAATAAAAATAAATAAATGAAACAAAATAAATTGATGGTTGCCTTCAAATGGATAGCAACATGCTGAAAAGCCACTGACTTTATTCTGTATACATTCTTCATCTATGCTTTTTTATTTCCAATTTTCTTACTCCTCTTGACCTAGTTGACAAATGCCTTCTTCTCACTTCAGAATAAGCTATTAGCTGATAAAAAAACAAAGTTTCTGTATTACAGGATTAGGCAAAATTTTATGCAAGATTAATTGTAGTTACTGTCATCAAATATCCTATCTGACAAGTCCCAGTGCTGGCTCTCTGAATTTAATGAGACTAGTGATCCAGTCTTTTATTGCAGTTCATCATGTATTCTATTTCTTTTTAAAAAATATGATACTGTGCTTATTGTTTTACTGTGTCTGGGTTTGGTAGGATGGATAATTTACTTTTGAAGTTAAACAAAAGTTGCAATGATAGAAAGCGAGAATATTTTCTGTATACAACAAATAATGTCTAAGGGCAAATAAGGTATAACTGTGTATGTACAATATAATGTTCTGTCCCAAACAGGAGCAACCTGAAGGCACTACAGGAGGCATTTTCCCAGGAAGAACACCGCATGTCAGTGCAAATCGGGTCAGTTCCCAGCACAGCAGGAATTAACCTGCGGGAACCTCGCGGGCACCAGAATATTTCAGACCAGTTCAGTGTGTGTTATATGTGTTCTGTAGTTCTGTATATTACCCCAAGTGGGAAGAAAAATATGTCCTCTTCCATGCTTCTGTAGATTCATGAATCAACTGGGTTCCGGTGGCAAATGACAACTATTTTTTTCTTCAGAATAAATATAAGTCCTTTTTTTCTTTTTCTAAAAAAGTGTTTTCTTGAGGTAATTATATAAGTAATATCCTGGCAGATTCATTATAGCAGTCCATGTTCCATACCTTTTGTTCTGTGTTATTTTTTCTTTAGATTTTTTTCCTAGACAACCCTGGAATCATATATTATAAGTACACAACAGCATAGCACAAAGACAATAGTTTTAGGATGTTTTATGTGTGTGGAGAGAGAGGTTATTATTAGAGGATGGGTTATAAGAGAAATGAGGATCAAACAAAAAAAAAAGAGAGAGGGAGTTGGTCAGGGAATAAAGTCTCCTGCTGAATGTTTGTTGGGTCATTCATAGACTTAGCGCAAGGACAGAACATGTTTAGTGTATCTGGATGAGTCAAACATATTTACTAATTGTCTTGCTGCTTAACATATTACCACAGATTTAGTGGCTTAATATAACACAACTTCATTATCTTGCATTTGAGGAGGTCAGCAATGCAAAACGGGTATCAGTGAGCTAACATCAAAGTGCTGTCAGGGCTGCACTGGGGGCTTCTAGGGAACAATCGATTTCATTGACTTTTCTAGATTCTAGACACTCTCCTAATTCCTTGGTTTGTGGCTTCTTTTTATCTTCAGAGGAACCAATGGCTGGTGAGTACAGTGCTCGGAATCCAACCCTTCCTTCTGCATCTTCCACATTTAAAGGAACCTGGTCACCTTGTGTTCATTCAGGTAATTCAGAGTAAGTTCCATCTCGTAAAGTTAGGCGATTAGCAGATGTAGTTGATCAGCAATCTAAATGCCTTCTGGCCATGTAAAATAACATATTCACGGGTACTGGAATTAGGATAGTTATATCTTTGCGGAGCTAGAATTCCACCTATTCTATCGTACCAGTAAAATCAGTGCCCTCTAAATGTAGTCTTATCTACGTATTAATGTGTGTAGTACCCATATCAAATTTAATACTCTTGGGCCTTTGGCTTAAATTTGGCCAGACTGGTATATGAATATACGTTTCATTTTCTTATTCCTCAACATGAACAATTCTCTTCGTACTTTAGGAAGACTAAATAGCTATAAATAAATACCAGAAACTCATTAACAGACAACAAATGCTTGGGAGAGTCCTAAAGAAACACTCCAGGTGTATTTCCTGAGAACTACCAGGAGTCTCACATCAAAAATCCTGGACTTTAATCTCTTTCTCCAACTCATGTACTCATCACACATTCTCATCGAAATTTCTATCATTAAATGTGTTTGATCATATTACACCTCATCTTAGTATTTATGCTAACATTTGCATGGATAATATAACTTTCAAGCTTTCTGCCACACCCCCACGTTCCTGTCCACTCTATTTGTGATCGCGTACATGTCATACTTTTCCAATCTTTTTTTTTTTACAGTTTATCTGTCCTCTTTCTTTCAGTTTATTGTTTTTCTATTAAGCACATAGGTGGTGCTTAATAAAAGAATCTCATTTTGAAGAGCCACTTTATTCATTTTTGTAAACGGGAAGTTAACTCTTTTTTGATGTTTATATTTAAACCCACTTTAAGAATCAATAAAGGCATCAGGGTGGGGGCATCTTGGGTAATATTAACCATTAATACAGAGGGCAAATGTGTGGGGAAAAATGTTAACTGCAAAATACTTAAGTTAGCTTAGACACCGATTTTCACTAGATTTTTCTACATGTACATGTGCCAATATTCTATAAATGGAATGTTACTGTATCTCACACTAAAAATTCTTACTAAGGTATATAGATCCCTAGAAAAAGGTTTCAAATGAAAACTCTTTTCGGTTGTGTTTTCCCTTCCTTATCTTATAAAGGCTATTTTCAATCATCATTCTGAGACAGCATTGTTCAGAGTGCTACCTAAGGGGGAGGTGAAATACATAATTGTAGAAAGCATTCATGACACAATTTTACTTAAATATGTTTCTGGGGACGCGTGGGTGGCTCAGTTGGTTAAGCGGCTGCCTTCGGCTCAGGTCATGATCCCAGCGTCCTGGGATCGAGTCCCACATCGGGCTCCTTGCTCGGCAGGGAGCCTGCTTCTTCCTCTGCCTCTGCCTGTCACTCTGTCTGCCTGTGCTCGCGCGCTCTCTTTCCCTCTCTCTCTGACAAATAAATAAATTTTAAAAAATCTGTTTCTGAACAAAATTTTTTTGATTTAGAACTTTTAATTTGTAATGAGTCTTTGTATTTACCTCAAATTACATTTAAAAAACTAGGCACATAAAGCCATTTAGAGGGCTTAAATTATATAAATACATATATACATATATATATATATATGAAGTAAATTTCAAGTAATCCTCTATGTAATCATATTTTAATTTAATAGCTTAGTTCTCCCTGTTTAACAAGTCTAATTTTAATTGTATATTTAAGTTTAAAAAAATTTACTTATGAATCACGCTTTTTAAAAAGATTTTTATTGTATTTTATTTATTTGACAGAAAGAGACAGAAAGAGAGAGAGACAGCACACCAGCAGGAGGAGGGGGAGAGGGAAAGGGAGAAGCAGACTCCCTGCTGAGCAGAGAGCCCAAAGCAGGGGTCCATGCAGGGGCTCAGTTCCAGGACTCTGGTATAGTGACCTGAGCTGAAGGCAGATACTTAACTAACTGAACCACCCACACACCCATGAATCACCTCTTTAAAAGAGATCTCACGGAAGTCCACAACATAATGGAAAATTTCTAACATCCCACATCACACAGAAACACAGAAAAAAAAAAATCTAGTTGATTATTTTTAGAACCCAAAGTATTTTCATACTTTCAGGTTATAATGAATGAAAATCCTTCCTTTCATGGGATATACTTTCTCAGATATCGAGAGCCTTGAAATTATTTCAGAAATCATGACCTGTACCTTTGGCAATTTTAACTAAACCTAAGATATTTTCCTCGTCCAGAAAAAGAGCTTCTTCTAGTCAGATTTCATATCATCTGGTAAGAATTAGGCCACATTATATGAAAGGGCAGAAATAATTTTTTAAATATTTTATTTATTGCAATGCCTGGGTGGCTCAGTCAGTTAAGGTCTGCCTTCGGTTTAGGTCATGGTCTCAGGGTTCTAGGATCAAGTCCCGCCTTGGGCTCCTTGCTCTGTGGGAAGCCTGTTTCTCCCTCTGTCTGCTTCTCTCTCTCTCTCACTCCCTCTCTCTGACAAATAAAAATATTTAAAAAAATAAAGTTGTTGCCTATCAGAAAAAAAAATTATTTATTTATTTGACAGACAGAGGGAGAAAACACAAGCAGGGGCAGTGGCAGGCAGAGGGAGAGGGAGAAGCTGTTCCCCTTCTTTCCTCCCCTGCTCCATCCCGTAGAGCAGGGAGCCAGATGCGATGAGGCATGGCCTGAGCAGAAGACAGATGCTCAACCAACTGAGCCACCCAAGTGCCCCTTGGAGAGGCAGAAATTTATAAGGAGAAAAGGGATTGCTTTCATGAATCCATATCCAGACCTTGAGGTTAGGGTTAGCATTTGATTAAATAAAGAGAAATTTCTGATCATATTTCATTTGGAAAATTATATTTCAGAAATTCAATTTTTGCATATTTATTTACAAACTCCTTTATAGAATTATTTCTATGTGTAATTATATAATCCAACATAAAATGAATATATTACAATATCTTATTAAAGTCATCCAAAGAAGCCTGAAGGCTTTATGTAGTATTCAAGAACCTAGGTCAGTGCTTCTCAGTGTGTTCCTCAGACTGAAGAACTTTCTGTAAACTTTTAGTTACCCTGATGGGATGAGATGATGAGCAGTGCCAGAATATAAACTGATTGTATCACTAAGTACCATTCTGGTAGACTATGATTCTAAAGATTGTTGCAATAATATTTCATATCAAAAATGGTGCTTCTCAGAGTGATGGTGCCACTTCCACATGAAGAAATCAAGACTTTTTCTTGTCCCCTTAGATATGGGCTGGCTCTGCGATCTACTTTGAGCAACAAAAAGTGGCAGAAGTCATTTTGTAGGACAACTGAGTCTATGACTTAAAAATCTGAAGCTTCTGACTCTGATTCTTGGAAGAGCCCTTCCCTGAAGTAGCTGGCATATAAGAAGTGTGACTACACTAAGACTTCCATGCTGTAGGGGTCTGGGTGGGGAGAACAGAAGGTCAGTATAGCCATAGTGGAAATATGAAGAGGAGATAAGAAAAAAGAAGAGAGAAGAAAGGAGAATGTGGAGAGAAGAAGGAAAATAAGGATAAGGGAGGGGAGAAGGAATAAGAAGATGGGGAGGGACTGGGGAGAACGGAAAAATGGACGGGAGAGGGAGAAGGGAGAAGAGGATGGGGTTAAGGGGAGAAAGAAGGAGAAAGAAAACACTGAGGCACCAAATACCTAAAGCGAAAGAGTAGAGAGTTTTCCTGAATCTTGCAAATCCATCCAAACACCAACTGACCATATCTGAGTGAGTAATCTAAGCCCATGTCATGTGGAGTAGAAGATGAGGTTTGCTTTAATTCCTGAACCACAATTCATGAGCAGATGAACGGTTATTGTTTTCAATGCATACTTCTTATATCACTCCAGAAAGCATTTGTGCTAGATCAGCAGTTTACAAACTTTTTCTGTAAAGAGTCGTATAGTAAACATTTTAGGCATTGTGAACCATGTGGTCTCTATTACTCAAAAGCAGTCATTCACAATAAACAGATTTCTGCCCCTGCAAAGTGTCAAACTTAATTTTCTTTAGGGTTGTACACTTGTTAATCCCCCTGTTTAGACAAATATTCACCTAATGCTTGCATGACCTGCTCCTTCTGAACATTCAGTTCCAGCTTAAATGTCATCTTTTCCAGCTAACATACCATCCCACTCGAATATAACTTCATCTTATTTCATTTTCTTCACAAAACTTAAAATCATTTGGCATTATCTTATTTATGAATATATTCACTAACTTTGTATCTTCTTCTCCTACTAGGATGGCAAGATTTATGGATCAATGCATGTAGATCAATGTTAGCACAGAGTAGGTGCTCAAAACTATCTTGTAAATGAATGAATGAATGAATGAATGAAGCAAGCTGATATTGAACTTAAAGATTGCTGTCCTGAATTTAGTTAACCATATTAGCTCATTTAGTGTAATAATAATAATGATACAAATAACATACCTAGTGACATTGTTTTTAAAGTTAAAAATCCCATTTACATTAAGATTCTTAGGTAAGCCCGATGATGCAATTATTATTTCACAAAAGAGGAAAACAAAAATCAGGTTTTATGGCATGTATATTTTCACTCATCTAGAAAAGACATGGAACTTAAAGTTTTCCTAGCAATAACAAATTAAAACCAACCACAATCACAAAAGAGAGAATTTCCCCATTTCTGAAAGTTACACTCAACCTTAGGTCCTTAATTTTTACATTTGCAGTTATTTCTCACAACCCAGTAAGGTTAGAGATTATGAGCCTCATTATTTTTCCTAACTTAGAATGGATCAGATTGAAGTTCAGGTGTTTTAAGTAACATTCAAATTAAACAGTAAGAAGAAATCAAGACCTAATCATAGTCTGATTCATAACTAGTTAGTCCTCTCTTTCCCACCATCCTGTTTCTAAACCCTCTGTCCATGTGTCAGTGACACACCTCTGCCCAACATCTTCAAACTCAAGCTGAGATAAGTAAGCATAGTTGTAGCTCTATTTGAGTCTAATCTCGCAACATTCTCACCAAGTGAAAGGCAATATAGCAGGGATGGGGTATGTATGGATTCTTTCCTCTTATTTACTCATTAATTGTGTGTCAGGGCCAAATAGGGGGATTATGTTTCCTTGCTAGCCTATGCTTTTAGTTTGAATTTTATGAGCAATAAAAGAACCTAACAATTTACTTGATTTTTCCATAATATAATAAAAAGGAAAAAAAAAGGCAGTGAAACTTAACCAAATATTGATTGAGATGATTTTCTCTTCTTCTGAGTCAATATTAGCCACCATTGAAATGGTGGAGACATGACTTGTTTATTTGGTTCAATTTTTGGCTTCCTTTAATAGGTTTAATGTTGACACTATTAACATCAACGTGGGGACTATATAACTTAATTTTTGAATTTCTTACTAAGGAATCTTCTAGAAACTGGATATCCCTGACAAAATCTTTTTCCTGAATAACAGAAGGATGACAAGGCCTGGTTAGTGATACATACATTCTCCAGAGATTTTCTTTGGATCACAGCTTCTTTAACCATTGGTGTTTGACTTTGTGGCCAATGGTTGAGTTGTAGAATCATCATTTTGAAAACAAAGGTCTTTCTCAGGTATCCTACTGACAATATTGCCGGAGGTGAGGTAGCCTCATTGATCTCCGTCCACGCAAAGTGCTATATTAGGTTCATTTATTTCTTCCTCCCACTGTGAATGAGAGCTGAAGCTACAGAAAAAGTGCACACTCATGATCACCGTGTAAAAAGAAGTTTCCCCCCCTAGAAGCTGTTAAGAATCTGTTTTGTTTTGTTTTTTTCATCTATATTTGTCATCATGACAATTATAATGTAAACTGTTTCCTTTCCTGGCTGCAGGACTCAAGGGATAGAGATGCTAGAAATCAATATGCTATAACAAAGAGTTATTGTCATCAATAATCCCCATGGAGAAACATCTTTATGAGCCACACCAACCAGGCTGCCTCACTGCTCATAGGGTCCCCTTGTCTGCTGTGATTTTCCTTCTCAGATTTTATTACTGCTTTTGTCTTTCTCATAAGTCTTAAGAAATCATTATTTCTCTAACCTGAAGCTATTCTCCTCTACACAATTTACATCACTAGAGTGATTTTTCATAGTCATATTTAAAACAATTTGTGTCATTAAGTTCATTATGACAGACAAAGACAGCTAAATCAGTAACCAACTCCTTGATTTTAGCCCCTTTTTCAGCCAAAGTGAAAAATTACTGGAAAATTCATCGTTATTGTGTCTGACTTGGAGTAAATGAGTATTTGGCATTAATTTTCATGAGATATGGATAGGTTTAAACATTCAGAAAACTTACTTTATGAAAATACATGCAAACCTAGAATAGTAGCAGAGGTAATGTGATATCATAAAAATATGAGACAAACTGCATAAATAGGCTGTGTATAGGTAGCTGGGTTGAAGAAATGCAATATTACATCATACAATGAGGGTTTACTTAATACAAAACTCTTATTACAGTGTCCATCTTAATGTATTTTTTTATTTCAAATAGAAGAGATTTGGAACACTTGGATAGCCAATAAAAAATACATCATATACCTTCAATATGTTCTTTTTTATTTGAAATTTAAAATAAAACTGTATTTAGGGGGGTGCCTGGGTGGGTCAGCCAGGCATCTGACTGTTGATTTTGGCTCAGTTCATGCTGTCAGGGTCCTGGAATCGAGCCCCGTATCAAGCTCCAGGCTCAGGGATGGGTCTCCTGGACATTCTCTCTCCATCTCCCTCTCCCGCCCCCCAAATAAATAAATAAAATCTTAAAGAAAAATTATTTTGGAAAGGCTGAAATGATTCTATGCTAACTTAAGCAGTATGTTGTGTAAGAAATGACCTCAAAATTCCCCTTTTGATATCTTCTGAGAGTTGGAATTCATTATATTTGTCTTGCTCTTTCTTCAGATGGAAAAAAAATATTTACTGATTCCCAAGAAATGATTATTTCTCCCTTTCCCATATCTAGAAATCCTATGCTCCTTCTTCAATAAACTTTCCTCCTTCCCCCACTCAGCCCCAGAGGGTTTACCCTTATAGAATCTGGGACTGGGACAAGAAGTATGTCCCTGGATGCTTCTTCACTGGGACTTCCACATGTTCTTAATATTTAGACAAAAGCTAGTCTATATTACTATGCACATCCATTTGTATGCATACATACACGCATATATGCATATGCACATTAGTTATTTTAATAAAGAATTAATTTCAGTAAAAAATAAAATTTATTATTACCATATTTCATATGTATCACTGATTGTGATGATACAACCCACATGGTTTCTTCATCAACAATCGAAAAAAGCTCAGTATATATCTGTAATGGCTACTGAGATTTCAACCATAAAGCTTGGAGGAAACTAATTCCATTATAATCTAGTACAATGTCAACTCTGGCAAATATAACAATGAACTATAATAATCATAACTGACTTACCGAATTGTAAAAATAAAACCTCTACAAATATAATGTGTAAAAAACATGATTTCACATGCTTGTCTTCACATTACCTGCACCCACAAAGCCTTCACGCATATTGAGTTATATTCAAGTTAAGGCATTTACTGTTGCTTTTCTCCTGAAAAGCAATATATATTTTAATTAATTTCTCTCAGTATTCTTCATTTTCAAAAACGTAAACTTTTTACAACTCCTTTCTCAGCTTTCCCCCACTATATATACTGAATGTTTGCCATGTACATACTATATCTATATATAACATAAATATATACAGATGCACCCACATCCACACACACACACACATTAGCCCCTACACATATATACACCCACAATTCAAACTACTGGAAGTAGAATATAATGTGTATTCATATGTTTTGAATCTTCTACATTTATTTCCTCCTGTTAATAACCCAATATTATCAACTGAATCATAATTCCAATAAATACATATCCATGAAAGTTAATGTTTATTCAAGATAAACATTTCTCTCTGTCAAATAAATAAAATCTTTTAAAAAATATACATATATCACATTCATTCATTCAGTACTTTAAGGAGAAAACTCAACTCATATACTCATACTTGAATGAAATTATCTGACCACTTAAAAATTATTGCATTTGACCAGGATACAGCATTATGACGCTGAAATAAATTAAAGCATGCCATTATACATGACTCCTCACTCTTCTCTTAAAATGGTGATCCGCTAGGCGTATGTTCCATTAAATGTTCCATTAAAATATACAGCAAGATGCACATTGTATAACTAGTGTTAGTTAACAATAGCTAAGATTGAGTGTTAACACCCTAAGTGCTTACATGATTTTCTAGTATAAAAATACATATTTTTATGAGAGAGAGTAAGAATAAATTGAGGGTCATTAAGGTCCAAAGTCATAAAGCAAATATATTCAGAGCCAACTCTAGAACCCAAGTCTCATTGTTTCAAATTTTGTGCTCTTTACTACACCACAGTGCCTTGATGAAGAGGCTAGCAAAGTTCACTTTATTGACAAGAAAAATCAGTAGCTACGTTCCAAATACAAGTGTGGACAAACCAAAGCGTGACTGTAAAAAAAAAAAAAAAAAAAAAAAGAAGGAACTATTTCTACTTTATTCTCAACTCCCAAACTTCAGGCAGGAAAATATCAAACAGGGAACATAGGAGATTTGGGATGTGTGTATAGTTTTTAAAACTAGGGTGTAACCTATTCAGAGAAACACTCCAACTCTCTAGTTTGTCAGATTACCTGAAAGAGAAAGAATATACCAAAAATTTCCCAGAACACTTGTATTACATAGAAATGTGTTAAGTGCCACACTGAAAGTGAGGTGTAGTCCCATCTAAATGACCTGGAGTTTTGTTCTTTGGGGGAGGAAACAGATATCCCTGAAAGCAGAAAGCAATATTAATGGTTTCGGGCCATGCTGGGTAGACACAAAGGAGTGCAACATTTAAAATGACCTATTAACAGAATCAGAAAAATAAAGACTAAAATCTGCCTCATTTCTTAAGAGGAAGATGCAAATAAGAGTGATTTCTATAAAACAATAGCAGAGAACCAAAACAAAAGGATGATTTTTTTTTTTTTTGCTAGAGGCTAACTTTAACACAGAGATAACAGAAATAAGGAAGAAATTGAAGCAGAAAAATAATTAATATTCATTTGCAGGTTGTAAGAAATACTATTGGCTTGAGAAAAAGAAATTTTTCTTTGGTTTCTTATAAACAGCAAACATCAGAAATTCAAAATATGAAGGAAATATATGGATAAATCAGAGAGAGGAATAATGATGGGGAGAGAAAGAAGTGAGAGAGAAGGGAGAGGGAGGAAGGTAAACAGAGAATAAATATCCCATTAACCAAAATTGTTCATCAAATTTTAAACAGAATCAATGAAAAACAACATCATTAGATAGAGTAGGGTGTTTATAATTCCAAGGCTCAAAAACAACAACAACAGAAGTAACTTACAGTCATTCTGACATTACTATAATAATTTGTATTCTCATCATGCTTTCTGGGATAGAAAAGAGTTGAAGGTATAGTTAGCCCTCTGGGAACTGCCATTTTCTACAGGTGATCTTGTCAACGAGAGAGGTTTTATCAATGGGACAAAGATTAATCTTTAAGAAACTAATCAAAACCCAGGACTCAAGAATGAAATTTCATAGTACTAAAGAAGTAAAGTATCATGCTTGTTATGAGTAAGACTTAACAACAAGGTACTGAAGGCAAATAATAATTTTAGGAAAATAAATAATATTCATTTCTTTAAATATTAAACTTCATAAAATTGTATTACATTTATAAGGGTATGACTGGGAAGGGTGAAGATTATTAGTGGACTAAGGGTGGACATTTTCTTGCTTCAAATAAGAAATAAGAATAAAAATAAAAATAATCAGACTTATTTATTCTTTGGCACTAGTAGACAACTTTTACTTAAGTATGAATTTTATTAAACTAAAGCAGACAAGAAGAATGAATAGTATACAAGAATAACAAATAAGTACAATGGAGAAAATGAAATAAATACATGTAGCATTAAGAAAATAAATATGATAACAAAATAAAAATATATCAATTATGAAAGTGAATATGATGGGCTAAATTCTCCAATTAGAAGACATAAATTCTAAAACTGGGCTAATAAAAGCTCATAGTCCGTAATAAATAGAATGAAAAACAGTAGTAAATAAAATTAGAACTCAAGTGATAAAATAGCAAATAAAATAAAAAAACAGATATATATGTATATGTATATATGTATATGTACATATATGCATATAGATATATATTATATATAATAATTTTAGAATAAAACTTAGAATAAATAGAATTCAGTTTGAAAGCATTTAATACCCAAAAAACCAAATAATCCAGTCAAGAGATGGGCAGAGGAAATAAACACTTCTCCAAAGAAGACACACAAATGGCTAACAGACACATGAAAAAATGTTTGACATCACTAGCCATCAGGTAAATTCAAATCAAAACCACGATGAGATAACACCTCACACCAGTTAGAATGGCCAAAATGAACAAGACAGGGAACAAATGTTGGTGAGGATGTGGGGAAACAGGAACCCTCTTACATGGTTGGTGGGAATGCAAGTTGGTACAGCCACTCAGGAAAACAGTATGGAGGTTCTTCAAGATATTAAAAATAGAGCTACCCTACAACCCAGCAACTGCACTATTAGGTATTTACCCCAAAGATACAAATGTAATGAAAACAAGGGGCACCTGCACCCCAATACTCACAGCAGCAATGCCCACAATAACCCAACTGTAGAAGGAGACCAGATGTCTTTCAACAGATGAATGAATAAAGATGTGATTCATATATACAATGCAATATTACTCAGCCATCAGAATAGATGAATACCCATCATTTACATCAACATGAATGGAACTAGAGGATATTATAGTAAGTGAAATAAGTCATTCAGAGGAAGACAATTATCACATGGTTTCACTCATATGTGGAACACAAGGTATAGTGCAGAGGACAATAGGGGAAGGGAGGGAAAACTGAAGGGGAAGAAACCAGAGAGGAAGGCAAACCATATGAGACTCTTGACTCTGAGAAGCCAACTGAGAGTTGCAGAAAGGGAAGGGGGTGGGGAGATGTGGTAACTTGGTGATGGGCATTAAGGAGGGCATGTGCTGTGATGAGCACTGGGTGTTACTTGCAACTAACGAATCATTATTAATGAATCATTATTATACATCATACCAAAAACTAATGATGTGTTACATATTGGCTAATTGAATTTAAATTAAAAAAAAAAAGAAAGCATGAAATAGAGAAAAATGATTACTTTATATTTATAAAGGCAAACATACTTGAAAAAATATATTTTATATAAGTACATATGCATATAGATTTTACAATAATTGCATAAATTTTCAAAGAAAGTTTTATGAAATTGATTCCACTATATTTTTTATGGGATGTTATGATTTTGATACATGTGATTATTTTAGATAAAGATTAAGGTGGATACATAGATGAATCAAAATCAAACAGTCCTAAAAATCTGTAGACATTAAAACCATTATTCATCTTCAAAAAATTTCAAATAATAGGGGTGCCTGGGTGGCTCAGTTGGTTAAACCATTCAACTCTTGGTTATAGCTCAAGTCATTATCTCAGGGTCAAGATCTTAGGTCCTGAGATTGAACCCTACAGGCTCCACACTCGGTGGGGAGTCTGCTTCCTCTCTCCCTCCCCCACTCCCTCTCCCAGTTGTGTATTCTCTCTCTCCCTCTCTGAAATAAATAAAACTTTAAAAAAATCCAAAGAATAGCAAAGAGTAAATTATAAAGTAAATGCTTTGTTTCTTCTATATACCATCCCTAAAAATCAAACACAACCACCATATATATGTTTGAGCTCCTTATATTAAGATATTAAAATTTCAACACTTATTCATGTATATGTGGATTTATCTACGTTAACTTCTTAAAAATGGGATCTGACAGTAAGTTTTTATGTTAATATTTTCCTATTTCTGGTAATTTTTTTGTTTCTTTCAAATAAGTGTATTATTATTTTAAAATTAAATTAATGCTCAGAAACTGTCCATCCTTCCTAGGATGTTTACTTTTCAGTTCTCTCTCTTAAGGGATTTATAGTCTCACCAAATAGCAGCATTTTCTTCCACAATTTCAAGATAGGACTTTTAAATCTCTTTTTGGATATACCATTCATATTCTGCAGTAATAGCCTGTGTATCCTGATTGCAGAGAGGCCTGTTTGGTATTCATTTTACCCTATTTTTTTTTTTTCTCTCAGACTCATCATTTCCAGAGGGAAGCAAAAATTTCAATTCAGGAAATCTTATGGCATGTGTCATTATGTCAGTCTAAAGATTATTCTGCAAACAAGCAAACAAAGTAACAAAAACACTTAGGACTCAATAAAGCATTGAAATTCTCCTTCACAGCACAGCAGCCAGTGATAAAAACTGAGTTTCACCCCATGGAACTGAGAAGTAGCTAGTCTCAAAAAGCTGGATTTCAGCATTAAAAGATGGTGGTTGTCATGGCAGGTACCATATGGGACCCTCTTAGCACTTCGCACTTCTATCACGATGCTTTAAGAGACTCAGTTCATCTGGATTCTGTTTCAAACACTTTAAGAAGTCACATAATTATATGCAACTAAAGATACATCTGAGATTTATTGAAAATACAGGAGGAGATGATAGTTCTCTGAGAAACATTAGGTTCTCAGAAGAAATCTTTGTAATTAGAGATGAGTCGGATAATACGGTGATTTTTAAATTTCAATGACAGGGTATATTACTCTAGCTGCTATGCTTTGTCACAGAGTTGGTTGGTTTATTTCTCCAGTGCTAAATATGACAATATGCTCTGTAAGAAATATTTTCTCTTGGAAAGTCTACTATTAATGCAAACCAAAACATCTGGATAAATGCATGGTAGAAACATATAGGAAAAACAAACAAACAAAAAATGTAAAAAGAGATTAGAAAGATACTGGAAGCTACTGAGGGAGAATTTTTAATAAATACCATGCATAAGCAAAATGTTAAAAAGTGATTTCTGATCTCTAACCCTTTGTTGACAGAAAATAGACTGTAGAAGGAGCCAATTAATTTCTTTTTTCTTTTTTTCTAATGATACAGACCTGTTTGGGAAGTAGAGCATGGTGATTGGGACAGCATAATGAAATTCATGTTACCTTTAGATGAATTTTCACTATACATGGGCCAGATTCTGGTTTAGCAATCTCAAAGCAAATTAGCCCTACAATTTCCATTATACCTAAAGTTTAGAACAAAATATAAAAAGTTTCTAAAACAAAGGTCTTCCTATTTCCTTGGTACACAGTACTCTTAGCATTTTGATAATTTTTCAAAGTATCCATAAGCCAAAATAAATACTTAATAATTCTACTGAATAAGTAGTTAAGTACACAGCTAAAACAGCAGTCCTTTGTGTCAAAAAATGCTGTTGTTTCCCTCAAAAGTTGAAAATATAGCCACAGTGTCCTTTCAATTCAGTGCAACATCCCAGGGTACCAGTTTGGGAATCACTAAAGTAATTTTGCCTATAAACTGTTATCTAAAATTTGCTCGAAAATAAGTTAGGTCTTAAAATTTGTTATATCAACTTTTATTATATTTGTAGAGTAGTTCTTAATAGTCTTTTTTTTCCTTACCATAAGCAGTGCAAAAAAGCTGGAATAATAACACTTTTTTCAGGTTTTTCCATTTATTCAAATGTACATTATTAAATAATTCACACATACCTCATACGATAATATTCCTATCTCAGAGGGTTTTTTTCTCCCATAAACATCTTCCCTGGACATGTATAGGTCAAATGAACTTTCCTCAACTTGAGCTTTATCAAAGAAAGGTATCATTTAAGAAATCCATAGAATTAAACAAAAATGTTATTTTTACTCATAAGGAATACTTAAATATTTATGATGTAGGCAGTGAGAAATAAGCCTCACATAAGGCATTTGGAATTGCTAAGCATTTTGTTCTAAGAATGTATACTTTACTTCAAACTGGGAACAACCTCAACACCAACATTTTATTCATTTAAAAAATCACCACCTAATGGAGATCTATACCAGTGTCAACATCATAAAACCCAGCATAAGGAGATGGGTTGTGCAATAATTTTCTTATTGCCATAATTGTACTAATGCTTGTGTCTTTACACATTGCACACATTTACCCCCATATTCAAATGTGAAAATGCTAGAGTCATGGATAAACACAGATATGTTCATATACTGTCAAGAATATTGTCGACAGTTACTGAATTTCATGGTTTGAAATAATAATGAGTGAAATGTTGATAGAGATACTGAAGCAGATAGCTAGACAAGTATATGTACAGATGGACTGTGGCAGAGCATAGTGTACTCTGTGGCAAGGTGTGTGAAGAAATGTCTGGAAGTAATGATGTGTGAGGATGATTTGTCAAATCCTAACCCTTCCTAGCTGTGTGATCTTAGACATCTTCAACCTACTTGCCTCTCAGAATCCTTTGTGTATAGTGGGAACAATAACATACATAACTCTCAGGTTTGTTACAAAGATTAAATTAGTAAATATATGTAAAGAATGTAGGGGTTCCTGGGTGGCTCAGTGGGTTAAAGCCTCTGCCTTCTGCTCCAGTCATGATCCCAGGGTCCTGGGATGGAGCCCCGCATCAGGCTCCCTGCTCAGTGGGGTGTCTGCTTCTTCCCTCTGCCTCTCCCCCTGCTTGTGTTCTTTCTCTCTCTCTCTCTCTGTCAAATAAATAAATTTAAAAAAATGTAAATTAGTGCCTGCAAGTAATAAGTGCTACTGAAGCATTAATAATTGCCAACATTATTGTTTTTCTGTTTTTTAATAAAATAAAAAATAAAATTAAAAATGTCATGTACAAAATGTCAAAGATATAGAAGTGAACAAATGCATATTCTAATTTTAGAAAATAAATCAAAGAATAATCTTATTTATTTATATTTAGTGTATATAAAATTTTAAAGATGTTTCATATTTTATTTTGTGCCTTGACATAGAATGATATTTAGCCATAAGTAATGTTTTTCCCTAATAAAAATGTTTGATGACAGATCTTAGCATTTAATTCACTGAAAAGCTACTGTAAATTAGTTAACATTTTAAATTACATTTCTCAAAATTTATACCTGCTTTTTAAAATAATAAATGAAAGTGATTACAGAAGATTAGCAGAATATGAATAATTGTTTTAACTAATTATATAAGCAAAGAAATTTGAATAAAGATGAATAGAAAATAAAACTCTCTAATATTAACAATTTTAACTTACATTTTTAGCCATCTACAAAGTGCCAGAAACTCATTTAAGTTGTGTGGATCAACTCAATCTTCAGAAAAAGCATGTATATACTGTTACTGCTCAATATACATGTGAGGAAAACAGATATTTAGGTTTACTGGTAGGTTTAAGATTTATATTCAGATTTTTGTCTAGATTTTTCTTCTTAACCACAATATTATAACATGAAGATAAACAATAAAATAATACAGGTACTGTATGTTACAGATCAAAGTAAAAATCTGAAATATAAGATCTTTCCCTGTATTTATATAATATATTGAACCTGACTTTGCTCAGTAATGGCTAAGATTTTGCACTGCAAAGAATTTGCTTTCTTTTGTTTTTAAAAATGAAAGTAGAAAAAGCAAGGTTATCTTTTTCTTGGTTCTAACAAACTGGATAACCTCGTATGTGGATTAAAAAATATTCTTCACTTTGTTTTGCTTTTAGTAACATTTACAAAAACTTTGGAAGAATATAGAAAGTTTTAAAAAAAGCTTATTGAGAAATAATTAATAGGCTTACAATAAATTGCACATATTTAATGTGACAAATATGATATATTTTGACAAATATATATACCCATGAAATTACCACACCAATCAAGATAATGAAAATATTCATCACTTCCTCCCCAACTTCCTGATCTTATGAAAAATTTAATGGAAGACCGACCTTCTCACCATTATGAAATTTCTTTCTTTATTCTTTTTTTATGTTCATTTAGCCACTGTATAGTACATCATTAGTTTTTGATGTAGTGTTCAGTGATTAATTAGTTGTGTATAACACCCAGTGCTCATCACAACCTGTGCCCTCCTCAATACCCATCACCCGATACCCAATCCCTCATCCCCCTCCATTCTGTAACCTTCAGTTTGGTTTCTGGAGTCCATAGTCTTTCATGGTTCATCTCTCTCTCTGATTTCTCCCCTTTTAGAATTCCCTCCTTTATTCTGTGGTCCTCCACACTAATTCCTTATGTTCCACATATGAGTGAAACTAGATGATAATTGTCTTTCTCTGCTTGACTTACTTCACTTAGCATAATCCTTTTCAGTTCCATTCACATCGATACAAATGGTGGGTATTCATCCTTTCTGATGGCTGATGTAATATTCCATTGTGTATATGGACACATCTTCTTTATTCATCTGTTGAAGAGCATCATGGCTCCTTCCACAGTTTTGCTATTATGGACATTGCTGCTATGAACACTGGGGTGCAGGTGTCCCTTCTTTTCATTACATTTTATTGTTGGGGTAAATACCTAGTAGTGCAATTGCTGGGTCATAGGGTAGCTCTATTTTTAATATCTTGAGGAATCTCCATACTGTGCTCCAGAGTGGCTATACCAGCTTGCATTCACACCAAGCGTGTAAGACGGTTCCCATTTGTTGTTTCCAGTTTTGTTAATTTTGGCCATTCTAATTGGTGTAAGGTGGTATCTCAATGTGGTTTTGATTTGTATTTTCCTGATGGCTAGTGATGTTGAGCATTTTTTCATGTGTCTGTTAGCCATTTGTGTGTCTTCTTTAGAGAAGTGTCTCTTCATGTCTTCTGCCCATTTTTTGACAGGATTATTTGTTTTTTGAGCATTGAGTTTGAGAAGTTCTTTATAGATGTTGGATATCAGCCCTTTATCTGTAATGTCATTTGCAAATATCTTCTCCCTTTCCATGGGTTGCCTCTTAGTTTTGTTGACTGTTTCCTTTGCTGTGCAAAAGCTGTTTGTATTGATGAAGTCCCAAAAGTTCATGTTTGCTTTTGTTTCCCTTGCCTTTGAGACATGTTTTGAAAGAAGTTGTTATGGCCAATGTTGAAGAGATTACTCCCTATGCTCTAGTCTAGTATTTTGATGGATTCCTGTCTCACACTGAGGTCTTTCAACCATTTTGAGTTTATCTGAATAGACCAATAACCAGTAACAAAATTGAAAGAGTAATCAAATACCTTCCAAAAAACAAAAGCCCAGGGCCAGGTGGCTTCCCAGGGGGAATTCTATCAAACATTTAAAGAAGAAATAATACCTATTCTACTGAAATTATTTTAAAAAATAGAAACAGAAGGAAAACTTCCAAACTCCTATAAGTTAACATTACCCTGATCCCAAAACAAGGCAAAGATTCCATCGAAAAGGAGAATTACAGACCAATATCCCTGATGAACATGGATGCCAAAATACTCAACAAGATCCTAGCCAACAGGACCCAAAAATACATTAAAAGGATTATTCACCATGACCAAGTGGGATTTATTCCTGGGATGCAAGTGTGGTTCAACATCTGCAAATCAATCAATGTGTCAGAGCACATTAATAAAAGAAAAGAACAGACCCCGTATGATCCTCTCAATTGATGCGGAAAAAGCATGTGACAAAATACAACATCCATACCTGATTAAAACTCTTCAGAGTATAGGGATATGGGGAACACTACTCATAAAAACCCTCTATGAAAAGCCCACTGTGAATATCATTATCAATGAGGAAAAGCTCTGGAGAGCTTTTCCCTTAAGATCAGGAACATGACAACGATGCGCACTCTCACCAGTTTTGTTCAACATAATGTTCGAAGTCCTAGCCTCAGCAATCAGACAACAAAAAGAAATAAAAGACATCCAAATTGGCAAAGAAGAAGTCAAACTCTCTCTTTCACAAATGACAGGTTACTTTATGAAGAAAATCCAAAAGACTCCACCCCTAAATTACTAGAACTCATACAGCAATTCAGCAATGTGGCAGAATACAAAATCAATCAATGCACAGAAATCAGTTGCTTTTCTATACACTAGCAATGTCACTGTAGAAAGTGAAATTAAGGAATTGATTCCATTTACAACGGCAACAAAAACCACAAGATACCTAGGAATAAACCTAACCAAAGAGATAAAGGATCTATACTCTAGGAACTACAGAACACTTATGAAAGACATTGAGGAAGACACAAAAAGATGGAAAAACATTCCATACTCATGGATTGGAGGAATAAACATTCGGCATTTTTCAAGGAGCTGGATCAAACAATCTTAAAACTTGTATGGAAGCAGAAAAGACTCGAAATCGCCAAGGAAATGATGAAAAAGAAAAACAAAGCTGGGGGCATCACATTGCCTGACTTCAAGCTATATTACAAAGCTGTAATTACCAAGACAGCATGGTATTGGCACAAAAACAGACACAAAGACCAATGGAACAGAATAAAGAGCCCAGATATGGACTCTCAACTCTATGGTCAACAAATCTTTGACAAATCAGGAAAAAATATCCAATGGAAAAAAGACAGTCTCTTCAATAAATGGTGCTGGGAAAATTGGACAGCTATGTATAGAAGAATGAAACTGGATCATTCCATTACACCATACATCTTGACCATATGTAAGTGTACAAATCAGTGTTGTTAAGTACATTCACATTGTGGTGCAATAGATCTCTTAAAACCCAACATGGTTCTTTCATTGACAACTATGGAACTAATTGTATTTTTAACATTTATTTATTTATTTATTTTTAAGCATTTTATTTATTTGAGAGAGAGACAACATGAGCTGGGGGTAAGGCAGAGGGAGAGGGAAAAGCAGACCCTTGTTGAGCAGCAAGCCCAACAAAGGGGCTCAATCCAAGGACCCTGAGATCAGAACCTGAGCCAAAGGTCAGAGCACTGAGACACCCAGTGACCCCTAACTGTACTTTTTTTTTTTAAACCAACTCCTTCCAGACAAATCACCTAGGTATTGCCCACACAATTTTCATGTTTAGTTAAATTTGAACACATAAATAAGTTTCAGAATTGTATTACAGAGTTCAGCTCAAGTCTCTGTGTAATTTTCTCTTTGGACAGGAATGCAGTTTCAGTCTACCTGCTTTAGGTAGATAGAGAAAATATTACCAGGGCATCTGCTCCTGTTGGTGGAAGTCATTGTCAAGGAGGCAAAGGAGCAGATCTGCTTCAGAAACATAGTAGGTAGAAAGAGTTGGCCAAGAATGCCTTAGAAATAGAATGGACAGACGTAGGAGCACAGTATATATATATATATATATATATATATATATATATATATATATATATATACACACATATATTTTTTTTTCTTTTCTTTTTGTTGAATAAAATATTTTATCTCTGGTAGTTAACTAAATCATTCCTACCTACAAATAAAACATTCTGCTCTTAGGAGGCTTCATCTACTTCCTAGTTGGTGCTTTAAAAGTAAAAGGGATTTAAAGCCAGTGAAGTTTTAGTGAATAACAACTTTACCATTATCTCTGTGATCCTCAATAATTTACTTAAGCATCATTTGATTCAGTTTCTTCAATGAAAAAACGTTAAGAATTCCCTTTAAGAGATTTGCTGTTATATGAAGCACATTGAAGAATAAGTGAAATATATTAAACTATACCTTATTGCCTCTTGCTCTCTACCTTCTTACCCATACCTGAGCATTCAATATCTGTCTCTGGTCTACAATTTTAGATTCAATTGATGACCTTTCTGGGAATATGTGCTCACTTTGAATAAAGTAGAATGAACTCAGGAGGATGAAGAAAATCCCAAAGCTCATGGGAGATGACCTATCCCTTCTTAGTGTTAATGTCATCCTCTGTGACAGAGTCCGTCTTTGTGTTGGGATAAAAATTCACAATACTGAGATACTGACATTTTTATATTATTTAAAATGCCTAGAGACATTCAGAAAGTTTCAATTCTGAAAATTTATTCTGATAGGGGTCCTTCCCTAAAATACTAAATCTTTTGCCAAGTTCATGACATTTTAACCAAGAAAAAATTCCCTGCCTAAAACTCTTTTCTTTTGAGATTAATTTTAAAATTCATAACAAGTGAAGATTCATAGTTCATATTTGAAATAATGTTTTATAGTTATAAATAGCACAACTCTTTTTCCTTAGGATTTTGAAATCTTTTTGTTAAATAGCCCATGAATTTTTGGAAAATTTTTGTTTGAGAAGAAGCAAATATTACTACCTTTATTTTTTCCCTACGTAGAATCAAAAGTTAAAGAGATTTGTCTGAGGGCATTTCACAGATGATAGAAATTGGGATTAAAATTCATGACTTCTGATGTACTTTTCTAAGCATGAGAGACTATGTTACCTTCTCAAATGACCTACAAGTCTCATACTACTAAAAAATATTTTAAGACTATGAAATTCTATATTCATTGTCTTATTGATAGTCCTTTATATAAATTTCCTGCTATTATAAAGCTTTTAGGAATATATTTTAAAAAACATTTCAGAAATGCAAAAAAAACCCATTATATATTCTTTCTGGGTATTCTTGAATGGAGTAATGAATCTTCACTGGATACAAAACTTGATTTCTTAATGTTAGCTTAATGATTTTCTGTTTTCGTTGCAGTTGTCAGCTTTGCTTTTTTTTTACACTCACTTCAAGTAGATAAAAAAGGTTAAGTATATATTTTTTATCTCTCAGTAACAAAATGTAATCATGTTTATAATGTGCTAAATGTAAAAAAAATGCATATTGAGCATTTTCTCACCTACACACAGAATACTAACGACTGAGTAAACTTCATTATGTATTACTACTTTATTTTGAATTAACCTTTTAAAACTGATTATGTCTTATTTTTGAAACTTTTGAAGAAATCATTAGATATATATATAGAGATAACTTTCTAATATGAATTTCCAGTTACACATATACAATATATTTGTGTTTGTTTCATTGCCTAATGTCATATAAATTGTCTCTTTCAAATAACTTATGTTGTTTGAACTTCATTCAATAAACAGCTCACAATAAAGTAATTTTTAAAAGACTATTTATTTATTCGGCAGAGAGACAGAGAGAGGGAACACAAGCATGGGGAGCTGAAGAGGGGGAAGCAGGCTGGAGAGGAAGAAGCAGGCTCCCTGCAACAGGGCTCATCCCAAGATGCTGGGATCATAACCTGAGCCAAAGTCAGACACTTATTGATTGCGCCACCCAGTCAACCCACAATAAAGTAATTTTAATAGAATATCATGGTTTGCAGTGAAATAGTCAATAATATATCTCAATGACCGCTTAAAACATTTTGTTATAAATGTTAAAGGTATTAAATCATGTAGTCATTTTCATTTTTAAATACATCTTATTTCTAGAATTCATTTCTTTGTTACTTCTGTGTACCAGTTAGGAAGATACAACAGATCTTCTCATTTCAAAGTTCAAAGGGCATCAAAATGCAGTCAGTTGCAGATTAATTATTGCTATTTTTGTAATGCATAAAGAACCTGTGTCAAATTCAGTAACCTCGATCTTATAATCAGTGCCATACCATCTTGTATTAAAGTACCAGATTTTGTCAATTTGCAGTTTACACATTTAAATAATACACTAATCTAAAATATGCCCTTATTAGAATTATAAAGAAAATGTGATTCCTTAGCTTATCACTATTGTATGATGAAAAGGGACTGATGAGTTATTATAAAAATTATAATAGCATTTTTAATTTAAATTCATTATTAATATATTTCTATGTTTGTGGCTAAAATATTTCAGGACTAACAATTCACATTATTATTAATTTTCCTTTAAGGTAACTCCCTAACTATGGAAATGATGCAAATGAAGCAAACTCTAAAAGAAATAAAATACATTCCCCATTGATAATCTAAAAGCAAAGTGACAAAATTCTTGCATACTTGGTAACATCGTAGCAGCATTTGATACCTGCCTAATTGCTTCCCTTTTATGATGGATCTCTCTGTGTTCATTAAAACCATAATGAACAGCAAATCAGTAAGCAAGCTACATTTGCAATCAAGGACTAAAAGTAGGGGTGCCTGAGTGGCACAGTTGGTTGAGCCGTCAGCTCTTGGTTTTAGCTCAGGTCATGATCTCAGGGTTGTGAGATCAAGCCCCACGTGGGCTGTGTGCTCGGTGCTGAGTCTGCTTGAGTTTTCTCTCTCCCTCTCCCTCTGCCCCACCCCGCACTCCTCCTTGAGGGGAAAAAAAAAAAAAAAAGAAGTAAAAGTAAGGAATCTTGGAAAAAGAATTGGGTTTATTGACCTTAAAGTTGCTATTCTGAGCCAGGATGTGTCAGTTTCTAATTCTGTCACGGATTTTCTTTCTTAGCATAGGCAATCTTTATTGTCATATTAATTTTAGAATGAGTCCCTTTAAAAATAAAATATGTGAAGTCTACCAATGCTTCTGAGCTCTTCTTCCCAAACCCTGCACATGGAATTTCGGCCCTTTCCTACTCCCACTTAGCCATGTGTATATCTGTATATATCTACATGTATGTATGTCCAAATCTATATCATCCATATATTCTTATCCATCCGCAAGTAAAACTGTATCTGAACGTGTATATGCATTTCCATGCCAATAGACAGACTACCGTTTGGCTACTCAAATCTCAAGAGGAATGGCGCTTCTTTGACCCTTTTTGTTAATCTTCTTTCTTTTTGTACATCAAAGCAACTGAAGGCTCAATGATGTGAAGCCAAGTGGTTAATACCTTAGTTCCCATAAATTACACGTACAAATTCCTGTTCTTGGGTTGGCTTTCTGAAAGGGTCTGGGGCCCTGTGGTTGTCACCAACTTCTTGGGCTGTGACATCTGACCAGAGACGTCCTTTGAGAACAGCTTCTTCGGAAGCTGTAAGGTTTACCTTTGTCAACACGCAAACTATTCTTCTGGAGATTGCTTGAGCATTTTAAACTAACCTGAAAGGTATTTATTGTCCATCCTTGAAAGCATGTTTAGCAAGACATCTGGAGTAGCTGCATGCCATTCCAACAAAGAGTAAACTTTTCAATGATAGCAGAGTGACTTTCAGTGACCTTCCTAACACTGTTTCCTATTTTCCTTTCAAGACCCTGTGCAGTATGAAGTACTCTCAGGATGGGACAATTTGACAATGTTCTATTTCCCCAAGAATTTAGGACCATAAAATTTAAGTGAGTGACAGACCTACTCAGTTTTAGTAAACAATAGTCTCGCAAAATGTACGCCCTGCCTTTCTTCTTGAGAGATCCAGGATTTAAGCCTGGCTTTGTTTTTTTTTTTTTTTTTTTTTATTATTCCAAAATGATGCTGGTGTGAGATTCTAAAGTACTGTCCTTTTTTTAGATATTGGATTTACTAATATCTCGGAGGAAGTAATTAATGGGCCACTGAGTTGTTTACAGAGTTTCTTCCCAAATATTTAGAGCTCTAAATAATTGTACTGGGGAGATTTAGAAATGCTAGCATCACTACCATCTAGAAAAGAAAAAAGGACATGCAGGCTAGCTATGATGCTGAAAAGCTGGATTGCCGAGAAAAAAAAATGAGTTGAAGACAGATCACTCTGCCTGTAACCACTGGGGAAAAAAAAAGTTCATCCCTCTGAGATAAATAGTTGTACAGGTTATGAAACAAAGACATATGCTTTCAAAATTTTATTATGAAATTCTGAATTTGAATTAAGAATTATTTCTATTCCAGTACAATTTTAGTCCTTTTACTCAGTAGTTTTTCTGAAAATATTCTGGCTCAACTGTGTTATTTCTCTAATTTTTCTTATATCTTTATATAAAACTCTGTCTGCTAGTTAGTTTGTAAAAATAATTGATTATTTAGAGTTGAATGGGAATATGTTCATTCAAAAGGAAGAATAATACATACACAGCTGTTGGAAAATAAGTTTAAAAGTATTACTGTATATAAAGTCTCTTCTTTTTCCCCTAAGAAAAGAAAAACAATGCTAAGGAAATAAATCCAAAGAGAAAAAAAAAAAATCAAGATGTACTGAGTATTTTCTTTGACTATGATCCTAAAATGATGTTCTTAAAATAAGTACAGAAAAGTACACACAAATTACATCTGTGATAAATCTCAAATTAAGTCTACTAATTAAAGTAGACCTGGTCTCATAAAAATATTTTCAAATGATTGGATCAAAAATAGAGAAAACAAGAAGGATAGAGTAATAATTCAAAATTACAGAGCTGGCCAAAATGAGAAGTTAAAAATTGCACTGATTTTCTTTATTTGGTAATTACTGTTTTATCTCTATTTATACTTCTTCCCTCTTGTGCATTTTTTGGATGGAGATTCATTTCTACTGAATCTACATCTACTGTTAGTTTCAAATCCAACCATTAAGGCTCAGTGTTTCTGAGACTTAGTATTTTTATTGATTCCTAATTAATTCACATTTATAAGCACCAACACAGTTTTGCAATGTAGTGGTTTTATTGCTTGTTTGAATGACAGAGAGAGAAAAAGAGAGGGGTGGTTCAGAATATGTAATCCTTGAAGCCCTTCCACTTTATACTACTGGTAAAATATATTGATATCCTGTTCTCCCAATGTTTAAAATTCTTTTCTTTCCTTTTTAATTAACCATTGTTTATTAAGTGTACATGATGTGTATACAATCTTTCTATGGCCCGGATTAGAGTATTTTGCTGGCAATAAACTCTTCTCCATTAGTAAAGGTGAAGCTGGAGGGCAATTCTTGGTAGAATGGCAGAAAAATGGTGCTCTGAGGAGTTAACTCTTATTTGTCATACATTAATGCTGGCATCATGGTGACTGACACATACCATGGTTTGTATAATCATTTAAAAATAAAAAGCAATAAGCAGTATTGGTCAGATTATAGATCACATTTTCCCCTCAAAGAACACTCCATACTTGAGGCTTAAGTAACATTTCCCCAGGTACCAAAACACAGACAGATACATCCCTCAAAAAGTGGTGAGTAAGGTTTCTCTTTGCCTTAATGCATCAATAATTCATAGGATTTACAGGCTTTATTAATCTCTTTTAGCATGTTAGGAAAATACACGTATTCTTTTGGATGGTGATAAAAGAAATCTGCACAGCTAAAACAAACAAACAAAAAGATAGACCCTGAAGTACAACTACCACCCCAGTACAATCCCTTCCTCTTCTCTGCTGTATCATTCTATGATCAGCTGACACACTATATAGTTTATTTATTTATTGTGTTTTTTGTCTCTCTTTTCAAAGTTCAGTGTGAGTTCCAAGAGGGCAGGGATTTTGTCTGTTTCCTTCTCTGCTGTTATCTCTAGCGTCTACAACTGTTGCTAGCACATGACGGAAGCTTAAAACGAATTTATTGAATGTTTGAATAAACATATACTTTGATACACTTCTTCCTTCTACTTAGATCCTAGAAAGTGCCATAAGTAATCTCAATTAGTGGTACATGAGAATTAACTCCATCAGGATTTAATTGTGTAAAACCTTCAGCTATAGTTGTGTCATAAAGATACCACAGAATTACATGATAGGAAATGACACTGGACAATTGTGGATTTTATAGAACTGCAAAAGCCCAATTTATACAAGATAAGCAGACTTGTAAGGTTGAGAACACCAATTCTTATTCTTACATATATATATATATATTTGGTTGGGGTTTTTTTTTTTTTTAACTCTTCAAATGGATATTGTTTTTTTGCTTATAGGACTTCTTATTACCCATGAGAGATTATTCAACACAGAAGCAAATCCCAATGTTTCTTCTACTGATTCTTTCTTGCAAGAAATGATGCTCTGAGAGCATCATTTCTAGCTCAGTCAACTGTCTCTTACTTTCCCTTCCGCTTTGTGAAACAAAGACAGCTTCTTGACCCAATCCCCTGCTACTTTCTTACCAACAAGAAAGAGTGGATTTACATATAATTCCTATATTGTTCTACGGAAGCACCCTACATGTGTAAATTGCTAGAAACCCACCATTTCCTTTTGGGGAAGTTGATTCTAAGTTGGAATCTTTTCATTTTATTTAGGTGCTGGTGAATGAAGCAGTGGAATAAAGTAAAGATCAGAGCATTATCAATATGTAGTTAAAAATAGGACACGTGGGATCCCAGTTTTGGGGTCTGTGGTGAGTCACTGAAGTGTGTGTTGGGAACACTAAAAATGAGATAATATAACAGAATTGAAGTTATACTGGCACCAGGTCTCAGTGAACTGACTGATGTTCAATTCTATCTCTTTTTTTATAATCAACTTTTCTTTGAATTTTATTTTAGATTTACAGAAAAAAATTTTGAAAATTGTAGAGATTTCCCATATACTCCGTACCTGATTTCCCCTATGAATAACATCTTACACTAGTACTAGTACATTTGTCAAAAACAATGAACCTGTACCATTATATTATTAGCTAAAATTCATGCTTTCTTAGTTTTTTGTCAAATGTCCTTTTTCTATTCAAGGATCCCATCCATGATACCATATTATTCCAATTAGTTTAGTTTTTAATTAAACAAACAAAAAATTCTGATTTTTTTCTTTCTTTTTTTTTTAAATTGACATATAATGTATTATATGCTTCACCGGTACAGGTCTGTGAATCATTAGTCTTAAACACTTCACAGCATTCACCATAGCACATACCCTCCCCAATGTCCATAACCCAGCCACCCTATCTCTCCCCCACTCACCTGCCAGCAATCTTCAGTTTGTTTCCTGAGATTAAGAGTGTATTATGGTTTGTCTCATGGTTCAATTCTATCTCATCAGCATTGTTCTTTGCTTTTTTTTTCCTAATGCTTTGCAAGGGTTATGTGTACCTGAGTGATTTTATGCATTTTCTTTGTTCTTAGAAATGTTTTTAAATGTATATTATGTTGAAAAGTGCTGAGTTTCAAGGTTTAGTTTAAGGACTGCCCAGCTGTTTGTATTTTTTTTTTCCTCTTTACTAACTAAATCAATCCTTTCACACAATTTTCTGAGCAACTATAGCAAGCCAAGCACTAAATTGGTACTGAATTCTATCTATATGGCCACAGAAAGAGAATATAAAATTAGTTATACGTGCTCATATAAAAAATGAACAAGGTGATATGAGCATAAATTACTGAGGTACTACATAGGTTTGGGGGTCAAGTTGGATAAACACCTTCTGGCTGCTAAAGGGGTTCATGTATGGCAACACCTGAATGCCAAACATAAACCAGACTTTTGAGTATTTGGAGTACTTTCTAGGCAGAGAGTCCTAAGGCAGGAATGAGCTCATGCCCAGTGGACAATGGAGGGGAGTGGACATGGCTACAGTGTGGTAAGCAAGGTGGAGAGGCAAAGTCCAGATCATGCAGAGCACGGTGATTTTTTTTTTTTTTTTAGTTCACTCCTAGAGAATAATTTTATAGTCCTTTCCTGATGTAAGTCTATGATGGTGTGGCCAGTTGGAATTGTTAGTATTAATCTAATCTCAATGTCCTCTTTATTTTAGTTAAGGAGATTATCCTGAATAATAATTGTTCTTGATAACAAGATCCATAGGGACCCCAAATCAGAGGGGGACTTTGAATTTCTGATATATCTATGCCCATGAGATCACAGAATCAAACAAATACAACATATGTACCCACACATACATCACTCCTCACAGTGAATTAAGTCAAATATCACAAGTAGGCGCCACTGGTCTTCTCTGACAATACTCAAAACAACAACAACTAAACCAACCAAAACAAACAAAAAACATCCCATGAAGAGAAAAGCTTAGGAGATAGATAACTAGATACATATATTGATAGATACATATAGATATATAGATCTGATACATTGAGTTCCTTGAGCTGGACATTTAGACATAAGATATATACAAGACTGGTCTCTCTCTTGACTATGTTGCTTTGGACATTCTGGGCAGGCCAAAACTACCAGCAGGTTTGGAGAATCATATACTCCATAGGAAAACTTATCTGATCATTAAATAGCCAGCAAGATAGGTAAGATCATTCTCAGTTCCTGCCTAGTTGAATTAAAAGAAGACACAGCTCTCTACTCTGTTCCATTGGTCTATGTGTATTTGATGCCAGTACCATGCTGTCTTGGTGATCACAGCTTTGTAGTAAAGCTTGAAATCAGGTAATGAGATGCCACCAGTTTTATTTTTGTTTTTTAGCATTTCCTTAGCAATTCGGGGTCTCTTCTGATTCCATACAAATTTTAGGATATTTTGCTCCAGCTCTTTGAAAAATACTGGTGGAATTTTGATGGGAATGGCATTAAAAGTATAGATTGCTCTAGGTAGTGTAGACATTTTAACAATGTTTATTCTTCCGATCCAAGAACATGGAATGGTCTTCCATCTTTTTATGTCTTCTTCAATTTCTTTCATGAGTGTTCTGTAGTTCCTCGAGTACAGATCCTTTACCTCTTTGGTTAGGTTTATTCCCAGGTATCCTATGGTTCTCTTACACCGTACACAAAGATAAACTCAAAATGGATAAAGGACCTCAATGTGAGACAGGAATCCATCAGAATCCTAGAGGAGAACATAGGCAGTAACCTCTTTGATATCAGCCACAGCAACTTCTTTCAAGATATGTCTCCAAAGGCAAAGGAAACAAAAGCAAAAATCAACTTCTGGGACTTCATCAAGATCAAAAGCTTTTGCACAGCAAAGGAAACAATCAACAAAACAAAGAGGCAACACACGGAATGGGAGAAGATATTTGCAAATGACAGTACAGACAAAAGGTTGATATCCAGGATCTATAAAGAACTTCTCAAACTCAACACATGCAAAACAGATAATCATATCAAAAAATGGGCACAAGATATGAACAGACACTTCTCCAATGAAGACATACAAATGGCTATCAGACACATGAAAAAATGTTCATCATCACTAGCCATCAGGGAGATTCAAATTAAAACCACATTGAGATACCACCTCACACCAGTTAGAATGGCCAAAATTAGCAAGACAGGAAACAACGTGTGTTGGAGAGGATGTGGAGAAA
>PISX010022509.1:0-31571 GCA_004024625.1 Mellivora capensis | reverse complement strand
GGAGTATTATGCCTCCATCAGAAAGGATGAATACCCAACTTTTGTAGCAACATGGACGGGACTGGAAGAGATTGTGCTGAGTGAAATAAGTCAAGCAGAGAGAGTCAATTATCATATGGTTTCATTTATTTGCGGAGCATAACAAATAACACGGAGGACATGGGGAGATGGAGAGGAGAAGGGAGTTGAGGGAAATTGGAGGGGGAGATGAATCATGAGAGACTATGGACTCTGAAAAACAACCTGAGGGTTTTGAAGGGGCGGGGGGTGGGAGGTTGGGGGAGCCAGGTGGTGGGTATTATGGAGGGCACACATTGCATGGAGCACTGGGTGTGGTGCAAAAAAAAAGGATCCCCGCCGAGAAGGGAGCCCGAAGCAAAACTCCATCCCAGGACCCTGGGATCATGACCCAAGCAGAAGGTAGACGCTTAATGATTGAGCCGCCCAGGCACCCCTTTGGTGTTCTTGTATTAACGAGATTCTTTAGTAGACAGTAATATTCAGATCTATTCCTACTTTCTTACTGCTAATCAGTGATGCCCTGAATTCTTCAGGGATGTGCTCTGCATAAATAATATTGTGCATAATTTTGCATTTTCTGCATAATTCTATTTTGCCGCATAACAATGTGTCCGTTCATTTTTTCCCCCTTTCTGTGCCCTGGAAAGAAAGAAAGTCATTTGAAATGGCTGGCAATCTCACAAGTGTTTGCTCGTTAACATTACATCGTGGAAACATTCCCCAGAGGTATGCTAATAGGCAACAAGCAAAACAACAATAAAGAAAATCAAGGGAGGAAAAAAAATATACACTACTGCAAAACAGATTTGTAGCTTTCCGTGCTTCCCACTCTGCTGCTCAGCCTCTGAGCTGTTAATTGGAGGTAATTATGAAGTCGTGAACTATGAATGGCCCTGACTTGAAGCTGGGAACACAGAATGAGGCTATATTCAAATGCTGCATCGATCTGCGAAGAGTGACATGCTGTTTACCGTCTCAATGATTTGTTTCCCCCATAGTTTTATGATTCTTCAGATAATATTTTTGGTAGTGGAGAAACCTAAAGAAAAATGGAGCAGATGAGGGTGTCTTCCGCGTTAGGAGTTTAGGGAATTGAATAAAAATAAGATCTGTTTTCATTAGCGGAGACCTCATGACAGAGGATTTTCATTTTGTTTATCTGGACCTAAATCTCACCATGAATAGTATGCAAACACTCTTTCAAGCAAAGGAGGAGGTTGCTCATAGCTGGGAGCCCTAAGGAGAGCCAGGACAAGAACCCACGGCTCTGAGTGTGAGGGGGTTGTGGGGTCTCAGAGGAAGAGGCCATTTTGAGTAGTCCTTTAAACCTGTCCAGAATATTTTTGTATTATGGAAGTTTTGAACATGGTCTCTCTTGAAGTGTAGGTAAACTGGATGTAATTTAGAACAAGTGAAGATTCTGGAAAAAATGCTAACTGGGGACACCTGGGTGGCTCAGTTGGTTAAGCGGCTGCCTTCGGCTCAGGTCATGATCCCGGCATCCTGGGATCGAGTCCCACATCGGGCTCCTTGCTCAGCGGGGAGCCTGCTTCTCCCTCTGCCTCTGCCTGCCACTCTGTCTGCCTGTGCTCGCTCTCTCATGCTCTCTCTCTCTCTCTGACAAATAAATAAATTAAAAAAAAATTAAAAAAAATGCTAACTGCTCTGATTTTCATTTAACTGTTATTATGTTTTCTAAGGCCTGAAAAGTGTTCTTTAGACTGAGACCACTAGAGAACATTTCCAACCATAAAATTGCTATAGGGACTATAGTCTCTAGGAGACTTGGTGCTTATATGTTTTTTACAAGTGTTGAGATATTGGGTTCTAGAGGCAGAAGTTCAAGCTCTACCACTTAGTGACCATATAGCTTTATAGCGGCCATCAACCTTCAGTTGCCTTAATCTGTAAAAGGGATATAATAACAATGTTTTCTTCCTATCTCACTGAAATGTTCAGAGGGTCAAATAAGATCTTTCTGTGACAGTGGTTTATAAACTGTAATGTTCCGTAATATTTAGCTGTTGATATAGACAGATTTCTCCTCCTTCTCCTCAGCTGCACAAATTCTCATCCCGCTGACATTACAACTGCTATTTTTTTTTTTTTGGTGGCAGAAAATGTATTAGACATTGAACATATATAGTCTAAGTCAATTCTTGAAACGATTCTATGAGACAGGCACCTCAATGTTCACCTATACAAATGAGGAAATCAAGGCTTAGCAAAGTAAGTCACTTATTAAGGCCACAAAGCTGGAACTGGGGGCCTGGGACAAGGGCAAATTCTCTGTCTGTGTTGATCAGTTAACAGATTACCTGGAGATTCATGTTTAACAGAAATAACACTTTAAGTTTGGTAGGTATTTATTATAGTTCTGACAAAGAATTTCTAACTTTGGTTTAATTATTCTTTGTGAAACAGATTACAAACGATGAACTCTGGCAAATAAGACATAATTTAGCATTGTAATTCCTCAATGATCACTCAAGAAGCTTGTGAAATAGGAAGATTCTAGGGTTCAGTCATCTGAGATTCTATTTAAGGGTTTAAGAAGGGCCTTTAGGATCTGCCTTTTGAATGGATTCTCCCAGGGATTCTCTCAGAGTATTGGGGTGTCTGGGGGACCAAGTGAAGAAACACTTAGAGTCTGGATGTTTGAAAGTTTTGGATGATCCTTTTTACTATTTCCATACAATTATTCCTGTTAAAGAACAGATGATGAGCCTTCTTAAGACTGTTTATATGCTGATTCAGTTGTGGCTCATTCTGAAAGTCATTACAATAAATCAAACCTGCGCTTTTTTTTTTTTTTTTCTATTGGCCTTACAGGAAAGTGATACTTGCTATAAGACAAAAGTAATTAAAAAAATTAGAAATTGTTTGAATTTTTGAACCGCAAAGTTATGTTAAGGAAATTTCCATTAGTTTTAAGAATCATTAACTAGTTTGTGTCATAAAGGGCATTATTGGAGGGAGGTTTGCAAGTTTTCCTTTTATGAGCAAAAGACATAAACAGATACTTCACAAAAGAAGAAATATGTAAGGAAGTGTCTTTAACTCCAAAAATCAAATAAATATAACTTAAAGCAATAATATATTACTTTTTTAACCTAACAAATTGGCAAATATTGAAAAAATGACAAGAGTGTACGTGACCAGAGTGTAGGAGCTCTTTTAAACACTTTGCCTATACTAACTAATTTAATCAGCACAGTGACCTTTGTAGGTACACTATTATCATCCCCATTTTACAGATGAGGAAACTGAGGCACATTGAAGTTCATTGTTCAGGGTCATACCTCTGGGCAGTGGTAGTACATGGATTTGAATCCAGGCAGTCTGGTTCAGATACATACTTTATTTATGATACTTTGCTGCCTCAAATCAAATCAAATCAAATCAAATCAAATCAAGTGGTTAATTAACGTGGAGCATCTAAGTACATGCATTCTCAATGGGGGTAATATCTTCCCCATGCACTGGGATAAAAGGGAGTAAAAACTGGTTCTTAGAGGGGTGAAAAAGTTTAATTTTTTTTGTATAGGTATTTATAAAGATATTCATACTGTACATAAACAGATATAGGATATAGTTGTGGTGGTAAAAATTAATGAGGGAGGGGAGTGATTAGAAAAAAATGTCTAAAAATGCTCTTCGGGGAGTAATGGTGATGAAAGGCTGAGAAACATTAATCCAGTCCAATGCTAGGCTCACAGTAGGCTTTTCACAAGTCCTTCCTTCCTTCTCCCCCAGAAGGGGGCCAGTTGGTGTGTTCCCCCACCTGGGGAAGAGTTTTAGTCTGAGTTACCACAAAGGATCTAGGAGGCAGAGAGCCAGCCACTTGACTTCCACTGGGAAGAAGCAGCAAAGTCAGAGCCAAGGAACTAGTGCAGCTCACACACTGTTTTGAATGCACATTAAGCTTAGTTATTAAGCGGAATCTTTAAAAAAAATTATGCAAGATTTCAATGTCACAATCAGTCTGCTATTCAAGAATAGATGAATATTCAAACCTAACAAATACATGGGATAAATAATTTCTGCAATAAGTATAACATATCTCTTGGGTCCCAGGAATAAATGCAAAACAATCTCTGTTCTATAGAGTATGGAAAAAACCAACCCAGACAAATTCCAATGTATGTTTGAAGAAGAAATTATTTTATTTACATATAATGTCTCTTTATTTATCTATGCATAACAGCTTATCTTTACAATAAAAAAAATGAATGCAAAAACAGCCCGATTAAGTACCTCCCACTTTCCTTTTCTGTTTTGAGGGCTAATGCTTTAATTATTTTACTCTCCTGGTAGAGTTATTTACTTTACTTTTGTCTGTCTGGCCACATGAATCTTCTGAATGTTCCATATGATCTGGATATAATTTGTGAATGTACTTCCTGTTATAAGTTAGGAACCTTATAGAGCAGATAGCAAACTTCTTCAAGGACGTTTTAAAATGAGCTAAGATCTGCAGAGATGCTTTTTGTCGAAGCAGGTCTCGAGGGACGCCTACTTCCCCTTTCTTTCCGTTCTGTTAATGCACCTCTTGAGTCAAGGACATCTCCTGCGGGGTACCCGTGGACTCTCATGATGGCTGTTAGGGATTTGAAAACAGTTATTTGCCAATACATAGCTTTTTTAGTCAACTTTGTCAAGGGGAGCCTGGGCCCCTTTTCATAGCAAATAAGGCTCAGTTCAATGTCAAAGAAAGATAGGCTCTCTCTAACCCTTGCTCTCTGAGGGGCGGAGAGCCGGGAGAAACTCAAGAAACCCTTCCCTTTGGAAAGTGAAATATTGGTGAATGTTATCATAGATGATGTAATTCCCTCCTTTCTCCTGTCTAGCTTGATGTCTGGCAAAGTTATGAAATAGAAAAATACTGGTTTTGGCTTCCCATACTCACCCTCTCCCCTGACCATCCCACATGACCCACCCTAGCCTTGATCTCCCTAGTACAATAGCCTCAGAGAACAGCCTCTCTTTCTCCACCCAGGGCTTGCTGTGGCTCCAGTGGGAAATAGGAGAAAGGACAGAATAGGGGCTGCCCTGCATTCCAGCAGGGCTACTTCAGATCACATTTTCTAGGGGTTCTGGGTGGGAATCCCAAAACATAAGCCAAACAAAAAATGACTAAGAATTGAGGAAGATTGCTTGGCCCTGTGGGTCCTCATGGATTTTGTGTGGAATTGAAAGCAAGTCGTGGCTCTTGGTGAACTGGGGAGGGGTGTTAAAAACCTTATCTGTCTCATGTTGAGGCCAGCAGGGCTGGTTCTAGCACCGCAGGTGTCAAGGCTTGTCTTTATCAACTCCAGCCTCCCCTCACCCTGGAAGGCCAGGGCACCCCCCTCTCAGGTGTTCAGGAAACACAGCTGAGGTGGGAGGGAGCCGCTGTGCTCTGAAACCCAGCCCACTTTTTTTTTTTTTTTAAATTTTGCCTTTTATATTTATTTTTATTACTTTTTTAGATTTATGGAGATATAGTTGATATATAACATTGTTTAAGTTTAAAAGATATAGCATGATGGTTTGACATAAGTATATATTGTAAAATGATTACTGAAATAAGGTTAGTTAACACTTCTATGTAATTGCCTTTTTTTCTGGAGAGAACATTTAAGGTCTACTGTATGAGCTCTGAGCAACTTTCAAATACACGATTAATTCAAATTTTAGTCAATGTACAGTGCAATATTGGTTTCAGGAGTAGAATTTAGAGATCCATCACTTACATACCATACCCAGTACTCATCATAACAAATGTCTTCCTTAATACCCATCACCCATTTAGTTCATCCCCCACCGACCTCCCCCCAGCAACCCTCTGTTCTTTATAGTTAAGAGTCTCTAGTGATTTGTTTCCCTCTCCTTTTTCCTTTCCCCCCTTTCCATATATTCATCTGTTTTCTTTCTTAAATTCCACGTATGTGTGAGAGCATACAGTATGTTTGCCTTTTTCTGACTTATTTCACTAGTGTAATTCACTTGAGCTCTGACCACATCATTGCAAATGGCAAGATTCATTCTTTTTGATGGCTGAGTAATATTCCATTTTACATTTATCTACCATACTTTATCAGCTGCTATAAACATTGGGATGCATGTACCCCTTTGAATCATCATTTTTTTTAATCCTTTGGATAAATACCTAGCAGTGCAATTGCGGGGTTGTAGGGTAGTTCTATTTTTAACTTTTTGGGGGAATCTCCATACTGTTTTCCAGAGTGGCCACATCTGTTTGCATTCCCACCAACAGTGTAGGAGGATTCCCGTCTCTGCATCCTTGCCAACATCTATTGTTTCCTGTGTTGTTAATTTTAGCCATTCTGATAGGTGTGAGGTGGTATCTCATTGTGGTTTGATTTGTTATTTCCTTGATGATGAGTGATGTTGAGCTTCTTTTCATATGTCTGTTGGCCATCTGGAATGATGCAGTATTGTCAACTACATCCTGCCAATGCTGTGCTTCCCCTCAGCTGCTCCTAACCAGGGATTATTTCTGGACAACTCTGGCTCAGGGGCTCCCTGATGGCCTTACTGAACTTAGAACTACACTGCAGCCTAAGAGGTTTCCATCCCATCTTTCCTTCCCTTACTTGGACTCAGGCTGGCACGGTTCTCTGATGACTGTCCAAGTCTCTTCCAGCTCCTTCCCCATTTTCTCTCAGAGACATTTCCCCTAAAAAATTTAGTGCATGTTCATCCTGATTTGTCTTCTGTTTCCTAGAGGACACACCTCATGATGTCCTACCTGCCCCACCCCTGCCCGCCCCAGCCAATCATCTTCCACCTTCTGCCTTTTCTCCACTCCCTTTTCCATCCACTTCCTAAAAACTCTCTCTCAGGAAAGAGGATTTGATATCAGCTATTCTCTTATGGGTTACTTCTTCTAGTCATAGTTGCTTATTGAAATATCTCTATTTGTAGAGTACAAGTCTTTGTCCCTGAAGAAACCGCAGACTCTCAAAAAGCCTTTTGGGTGCCTGGGAGATTTGGTCCTGTAGATGGCTGTCTAACCACCTTTAAGTAAGGTTGATCCTAGAGGGGCTGCCTCTCCAAGGGCTGTTTTTTTTTTTTTTTTTTTTAAGATTTTATTTATTTATTTGACAGACAGAGATTACAAGTAGGCAAGAGAGGCAGGCAGGGAGAGATAGGAGGAAGCAGGCTCTCCGCGGAGCAGAGAGCCCGATGTGGGGCTCGATCCCAGGACCCTGGGATCATGACCTGAGCCAAAAGCAGAGGCTTTAACCCACTGAGCCACCCAGGCGCCCCTCCAAGGGCTGGTTTTAAAAACTGGCTCCTTGCAACTTATTTGTGGAAAAGAGAGAGTGTTAATCCCTGTACTGAACTCCCCGTGTGCATTAGAATCAGGACTGAAGGACTTCTCTCATCTCCATTCAAGTGTCTGGACTCCCCTGGGGTGGTTCTAGCTTTGGGTTTTCCATGTCCAAAGCTTTCTGTCAACGGCAGTCTGCCTCAAGCCAGACCCCATTTGACTACGATTTGTTGTTCAGCAAAGTGGTACGACTGCCTCTGTCGATGATTAAAGATGATTGTAAGGGAAGGCAAAGCAGGAAAGCAGTGTGTATACCCTAGTTCTTGGGTAAGTGCTTGTTCTTTACCAGAAAACCAATTGAGAAACATAGCTTCTACTGGCCATGCAATCATGTACTCATGACAAAAATAATAGTAACTAATATCTCTTGAGCATAGGCTATAAGTCAGGTAGCCTCATTTAAATACCCTTATAACCCTGAGAAATGGAGGTGAGTCCATCACACCATTTTTATAGCTGAGAACCTGAAGCTTACAGGGAATGAGGAACTTGCTGAACGCCACACACGTGAGAAGTGACTAAACCAGAATTCGAAGCCAGGATGTCTAATGGCTGAACTACACTACTTCTGCTTCTTGCCAAAAGCAAGAGCATTGCTGTGTCTCACTTTCTGCATGACATTTACTTGGTGTTAAACAAGAGCAACACACAAGCTGAAGGTTTTTTGGATCTCTTTGTTAGCTATTTCCTTCCTTCCTCTCCCTCCCTTCCCCTTTTCCTCCCGTCTTTTCTTATTTCCTTCTTTTTCTTCTCAAAGTCTGAAACGCCAGTTTCCCAGCACAACAACATCAAGGGGGCTGTCTCCCCTCAGGAGCTGGTATCCAGGCTGGGGCCCAAGGTCGGGGGTCCTTCCTCTATAGGCACAATGTCTGGCGATCTGGAGAGAGGCGCTGGCTGGGTCTGCACTGGCCCAGTCTCCTGGAGAGGAAGGACACTGGTCCACGGAGTCTTTCAGAGGACCAGTGTGGAAGGAGAGAAAGCATTTGCTGAGAGACAGGCAGCCATTTCTCAGGCCTTCTTAAAAGTGGAAACAGTCATGAGGCATAAATCAGATGAAAGAGCCTGTTCTATTCACTGTATGAGAGTTAGTTCCTGAGATGAGTTTTTCTAAATAGTTGCCTGATCATCTGTGTCATCCACCGACACTGTCATTTTGTTGGCATTGGTGTTCCTTCCCCATTCGTGAGACTCGGGTGTTGATCTGTATTGTTAATGACAAGCCAGGGAGACATGACATTCAGAATGAGCAGGCATCAGGAATATTTATGTGTGTCCTGTTAGCTAAAACTCAGTTTTGTGCTGCCAATAAAATTGGGTGACAGCTTTCTTCCAAGAATTTGTTTTCTTCGCCTGTTATTTGAAAATGTTGCGGTGTCTCAGCTGCACTTGGAAGGCAACAAATAGGACAAAACATAAATATGGCATGGTGTCAGATTCTGAAGACACCCATGATAACAGCATGACTTGTTTTTAAATGACAGAATCCTTTCCAGACTGAAGAAAAGAGTGGGTGGGGAAAAACCCGTTTCTCTAAATGAGTTCAGTCGCGATCGCAATGTAGACTCCTGTTTGAAACCTTTCCCCCAAGATCCGGGAATGCCGTTGAAGAAGAAGATTGACCTCTTCAGAAAGGCTGCTATACACACACCTAGATGGGCTGCATGTGTATGTCTTGTCCAAGGTAGGCACCCAATAAAGTTTTATTGGCAATGGTGACTGTATTAGTTATCTATTTTGTAACAAATTAGCCCTAGAGCCCTGTGGCTTCAAACAATGAAGACTGATGATCTCACACAGTTTCTGTGGTTCAGGAATCCAGGACTTTGCTAGGGGATCTGGGTCATGGTCTCTCCTGAGGTGATAACCAAGATGGCGAACAGGGCTGCAGTCCTCTGAAGGCATGCACGGCGCTGGAGGAGCTACTTCTAAGGTGGCTCACTCACGTGCCTGGCAAATTCATGTGGGTTGTTGGAAGGAGGCTTCAGTTCCTTGCCACAGGGACCTCTCCACAGGGCTGGATGGGTGTCTTCACGACAGGGCCGCTGGCTCCCCCACAATGAGTGTTGCACCAGAGTGTGATGTGGACGTGGCCAGGTATTTCACGACTGACCCTAGGAGGTCACGCTCCATCATTTCTGCCACATTTTATTTGTTAAGAAAGAGGAGAGGAATTAGCTTCACCAAAGGGAGGAATATAACAGAATTTGCAGGCATATTTGAAAACAACCCTGGTGACCTTTAAGATTTGTGCAAAATAGAATCCTTAAAATAAATGCCTCACAAGAGCAACTGCTTTCATCTGAGCATGAAAATGTCTCTGACATCAGTCCAGAAATGCTGTCACTGTCATAGAACAAGTAAGAATGATAATGGACAGTAAATTATCTTTTCATGGAAACAGATGAGAAGGGAAACTGACATTCTGATGTTAAGTGTGGGAAGGAGTCACTCTTCAGATTTTCAGTGGTGATGAGTTTCATTTGGAGTTGAGTAGAACAGACAGGTTGGAGGTGTTCTGTTCATAAAGAATGTTTGGGTATGGGGTTTAGGCCTCTTTATTCCCTGCTTTAAAATCAGGATCCTAATTTAAGCCCTCTTTTCCCCTTGACTTATCTCAAACCATTTTTTTTTAAATGCCTCTGCTTTTACTTTTGGGAGGCCTACTGTTCCCCAGAGCTGATGTGGGGATACAAATGTGATAGAAATAGGATATCAGGTTGGGTGAAAGAAAGACCCTACTTTGTTTCATCTGTGACAGGAATCTCCTTTGACTTTAAAACTGGTTTTTTTTTTTCTTCCACCAAAATGTCAAACTCGATGTTGATCAAAGACTAATTCTGAACTTTGGGGACATAAGAGTTTTACTTCACTGACTTAGGACTCCATTTTCTCAGCTCCAAAGAGAGATCTGATAGCACTTAGGACATTCCAACATCCTTGGTAAAAATAGCACATTTTAAACCAAAGCACAAGATGGTAATTATTATAAAGTATTTTATGGGTGGTGAGTTAGTCATGGTGATAGGCTCTGCATGAGAGAATTTCTGGATGGTAGGGTGAGAATAAATGAATTCATGTGTATGAAAGGGTCTTGTAAAATGCTCCCAAATACCTCAAATTCTGGAAAAGATTTTCCAGTGAAATAGCTTTCATTGGCATGACTTGCTTGAAAAGATACTTTTCTCCAAAGGGGAGGAGGATGATGCTGATCCTTCATCTAATCTGAATCTCGTGTCAGGCCTGTTTTCATGGTGGGGGAACCAGAACTTGGCCTCTAACACCTATCTAGCCATGCGACTCACCTTTATTTGCACGTTAGGCCTGGGAACTGGTAATCGTTATTCAGTTAATCCCAGCTGGTAGTAATATTTTCTTTCATGCTGGTGTTTCTAATGATTTGTGGAGTGTTCATGCCCAAGCCCTCTTCCTGGCCTCTCACTGACTTCCCCAGAGTGGAGAGGATGCTCTTTGGATGTTGGAGAGGACGCTCTGCGAAGGTTCTTGGTGTCCCCATCAGCCGTATGTGCGTGGTCAGAGCGACAAGTCAGAGTTTTAACATCTCAGGGAAGTGTGTCTGGGGGCTCAAGCACAAACATCATCATGGAAGAATCCTGTGCTGATAGGAATCAACTCATGGGGTCTTTTCTGCTGTATGTTACCGGGGCTTCTGGTAATTCTTCTACACATCACACACACCCTTAGATTTAGTTACCCTCACACATGTTCCCCAGGCACTTCCAGGACCGATCCATGGAATAGAAAGAATGACGAGATTGCTGTGGATACTGATGAACTAAATTCAAGGTTGGCATTAGATTTTAGTAGATGACCCCGCTGCATAATTAGACGAATCCAGACAGAGATTTAGGGGGGCTTAGCTAGAACTTGAAAGAAAAAAACCAAATTTTTGCAGTTTTTTGATGTAAAGGAATCTGTGTGTTTTTTTTTTTTTTTTTTTTTTTAAGCAAAGCACCTGTGAACTGGAATGGAGGGAGAATTTCAGTTTTTATGTTTATGATAATGCTTGCCGCTCTGATCTGCAGCCTGAGCTGAAGCCTTTTTCTTCTTGCCATCTTCTGCCTCCCTCTCTCTTAATCTCCGCTTCATGCTTGTTGATTTGCATGTATGAATAGTAACACCTACTGACGGGCAGGGCTCAGGAGACGCAATTTGGTTGCCAGCTTTTCCTACCGCGGAGCCCCGTCAGCATCTTGCATTGATTTGGAGTGTAATCAATGTTTCTCGGTACCACTGAGCCTGCCCCTCCCGGGCTCTGAGCTTCCTCCTCCAGCTCCCTTTGCTGGCATTGGCCCTCCCGGGCGCTGCTTGGCAAAGCTCGATTTCACCCCACGTTGCTACCAGAGGGACCGGTGGGAGGGCTGTTAATGTGTTCTCCAGGGAAATAGCTCACACTGTCGTTTTTAATCGAATAATTTCTTGCCTGTTTTGTCACTTACCATATCCTTTGTTTGAAATAGTACAGTGCTCCAGCTTGGAATTAAGGGCCTCTGGAACAGTATCCTTTGAACACCAGCTTGGTATTAGGAGAACAATGATATGGGTTTCTAATCAAAATTCACTGCGTGAGGTTCTGTCTTTTCAACAGGGGACATTTAAACAACCCAGGAGAGGGGGGAAAGCAATAAACATTACCACAATGGGAAAGTCCATGATAATAGTGAAGGATTCCATTGGAGAAATCTTTGCTTTCTTTGAGAAAGAAGCCCATTTTTCCAATGCACGCTTCCGCTCTCCACACTCCCCGCCCCCCCGTAGGTTTTAAAGACTGAAGGCACTAATGTTCTATATTCACATCCAGAGGGGGGAATGCATTTCAGCATTTTAGGATCCCTCATGGGGATCCTGAGGCTCCTGGCAGCATCTTTCCAAGGAAGCTGAAACCCCTGCAGATCTGCATCCCAGACATCTCTTCGCCCGACATTTCTCTTCCAGCCCATCTGTGGCCAGCCAGCCAGCCAGAATCGCATAACAGGATGACTTGTCAGGGGGCTCTGTGCAGTCACAGGGCAAACTTCCTGGGAACTTAAAATGCTTTTCCACCTTCGGACACAGGGGAGTATGGGCTGGGTCACGAAAGCTCCGTGTGCGATCTGGGCACAGGGCACAGACCGCTTCTTCCCGTGATCACGGCTTTTCATCTTTTACTCACTGATTTTGCTTCTCACATAATGTTTTCAAAATAGCTCTAGGAGCTTTGTTTGAAGTTGCAGTAGCCGCCGGATAATTCACACAAAGTACCTTTTTTCCCTCCCAGATGTTCAAGCTCATGTTTGTGTATTTTTAAACCTGTCCGTAGTTATTTCAGATGAATGGCTCTGTCTCTTTAGCCCCCCTTCCTGCCTGCCTTTGGCTGGGTCTGTGTAATTGAGAACCTCTTTAAAGATACAAAAGTGTCCTGCGAATGTTTTCAGCTGTGAAAGCTTGTGCAGGCTTCAGTTCCTTTGTTGTCTGAACACCGCAAGCTTAATATTCCTATAAAATAGATCTTGGACTTAAAAAAAGGCTAGTTTGTCAATCTATTGATTGCCCCAGGCTAAGCAAGCTAGTTCCTCAGCACTACCACTGCATGTATTGAACAGGCTGATCCTTCCAGGTCAAATAACTCACATCGCTAAAATAATATTAAGGTTTGTTGTGGCACAAGCTGCAGAGCTGAGAAAATCCATCATTATCACCTGATGCCTCTGCCCTTTAATTTATATCATTATAGAAAGATGGAGGAAGGAGAAAAGAAAAGTACAGGGAAATGTATTCAAAATGATCTACAGTGTTCTTAATAAAAATGCCCTTCCTTTATGAGCACCTGAATGGGCATATAAATATAACCAGCAGTGGGAATTTTAATCAAAGCTTTACAGCTTTTTCTTTCTTAAGACTTTGACTTCCTGACCAAGTTAACTTCCAGCCCAAGAGAGTTTCTGTCTTCCATCTTTGGCTTGGGAGGACCCTTGCTCTATTTTCATGTTGGCCCTTTACCCGTTTAACTTGGTATCCTTTTGTACTCCTCCCCAAACTATGTTTTCTTAGAAAAATGACCATGGTGAACAGTTCTCAGAAAATGAAAGCAACAGATTGGAGATTATCTCATGGAGAGAAGTGCAGGGACAGTCCCCTCTCATGACCCTGTTGGGACACCTGTGAGCTGTGACCCGCAGGTGGCAGAACAGGTTTTCCCTAGCTTCATCCTCAGAGTTTCTCCTTTCTTTAAACAATTCAGAATCCAACCAGATGGTGTCTGAAACATTCACAACTTCAGTTAAGAAAAAGGGCTGAGAGATGTGAATTTGAAAGTGGGACAGAGTCTCAGAGGATCAAAGTGTCCTACATCTCCTTGGAAGCTCTGACCGGCCATGAGTGAACAGAAAGAAACAAACGAGAGACTATCTGGGAGAAGAAAACATTTGGGCAAATTCAGACATTTAGGCACTTTATAACGGGGTCCAAGAAATAGTTACAAAAAGAAACTATATGTTTGGGGGGTAGGAAAAGAAGAAAAGAAACAAGATGGGATCGGGAGGGAGACAAACCATAAGTGACTCTTAATCTCGCAAAACAAACTGAGGGTTGCTGGGGGTCAGGGGTCGGGAGAGGGGGGTGGGGTAATGGACATTGGGGAGGGTATGTGCTATGGTGAGTCCTGTGAAGTGTGTAAACCTGGCGATTCACAGACATGTGATAAAATGGGGATAAAAATATATGTTTATAAAAAAATAAAAAATCTATATGTGTAGAAAGAAATGAAAAGGTACACAGTTCGAAAGGAGGGAGAAAAACGAGAAAGGAAAGAGGGACATGCAAGATGGAGGCAGAGCACTGGGGGTTGATGCTCTCGTGAGTTGTTTTCTCATCGCTCCTAATATGACAGGGTCTCTGCTTGAGACCTGGAGCAGTGTTTATCCCTGGATCTTTTTGTTCCATCTGGGCTGGTGGGCGGCTGTCGCTGCCACTAGTCAAGGACTCAGCCTACTCTGACTTCAGAACCTACCTGGCCTAAGATGTCACAACAGCAAGCATACCTTTAAATAGGTTATGAGGTTATCACACATTAAAAAAGAACAAAATAAATCCTGCGAGCAAGCAGGAACATTTTCCCATTCTGGTAGGCAGAATGATTGGAATGTGTAGGCATTTACATTTAAGTTTTCCTTCTAGCTTCATCGGTCTCAAAATTAAACCTGCATAAGAATTCTGACCCCAGAACTGAATATACAAATTCATAAACACTGTACTTTGTGGGTGATTTTAATGGTAATTAAAAAAAAAGATTATTTATTTGAGAGAGAGCTGGAGAAATCACAAACGGGGAGGGGGGAAAGGCAGAGACAGAGGGAGAAACAGATTCCCTGCTGAGCAGGGAGCCCCAAATTGGGGCTCCATCCCAGAACCCTGAGATCATGACTTGAGTGGAAGGCAGACGCTTAACCAACTGAGCCACGCAGGTATCCCGGTACTTTTATTTATATATAATTTATATATTAGTTGTTTATATATTAGTTATTTCTATGTAATTTATATGTAACATAAAATTATTTACACACACACACATATATATTTATACATACACATTTTGTATACACATATACTATATATATATATATATATATATATATATACTTTTTTTTTAAGAAAGTGAGAGTAGGAGGCAAAGGGAGAGGGAGACTCTTAAGCAGGCTCCATGCTAAATGTTGTGATGAGGCAGGGCTCCATCTCCTGACCCTAAGAACATGATCTGAGCTGAAATTAAGAGTCCAACACTTGCTTAACTGACTGAGCCACCCAGGTGGCTTTTTTATATATATATAAAAACATATATATATATATATATATATATATATGTTTTTTGAAAGAAAATTTATTTTATTTTGCTGTACTCATTGATTTTAGAACCTAAATCTCCACAAAATGCAACTTCACTGTAGGTCCTCCCGGGCTCCAGGAAACTGTTTGTATGAGTGGTGGGGGAGTGTTCTGGGGACCGAGAGTCTGGTGTATGTGAAGAACGAGTGATGCTGAATACAGCACAGTTGTACAGCACAGATCTTCACACAGCTCGTTGTTGCTGGGCTTAGCCCTATAACACTTAAGGGAACAAAATGAGGGGAAACGAAGGGCCCTTTTCCTCTTGGAATCTGTGGGAATCCAGAATGGATGAGAAGACCAAGCCTTGGGACACAGCATCTTACCTCTGAGAATGGACAGGAAGCAGACAAGAGTGTCATGGTTGGGTGGTATTGAAAGCCTTGGTGGGATTTTTTGTGACAAGAGAAGGCAGCATCATGGGGATCCATGACAGAACATGAAGAATTTGGTGGCTCTTACGTTGTAGAACAGGGTATCTTTGAGGGGACTACCGAAGTTAGAGGCATTTTACCAAAGTGGTTAAGAGATCTGATTCCAGTGACCAAGAGACGGCTTTATATCCCAGCTTTGCCATTTAATAATTCTGAGTTCTGGGGCAAGACAATTACTGATCTAAATCTTGGCTTCCTGTTGGTAGAGTAGATCATAATTTTATCAGCCTTGTAAGGTGGTGGTGAAGATGAGAGCTAATATACTTAAAGCACATGCACATATGTAGTCATTACTATTATTTCTGTTGTTTGGGACATCTTTCGTAAGGAAACACAAGTTAAGATTGTGAAGTGTTCATCTATCCACCAGTAATTTATTGTACACGTACTATGAGTTGAGTACCAGGCCAAGTTCTGGGGATATAGGAAGGCAGTGAGCTGGAAAGGAGGTATGGCTGAAGAAAAGCTATTTCATAGAAGATGTGGTATCAGAATACTTGAATTGGATTGGATTGTGACTGTGATTTGGAATAAAAAATTGCCACTATAAAACTGGACCTTAGTGTTCAAGTGAATATTACACTTGAGCAAGATTCAGCGACATTAAACCTCTGTCATAAAGAGAGAGGTAATGGCTTTTTGTGGGCAGAGTAGTAGAAATGCTTCAATTGTTAAGTATTTATATAACCCTTTATATTTGCAATATATGCACTTCATCATTTCCCAGAAGTTAATGTCTAGAAATATTTCCTAGTGGGAAGAGAATGTTCCCTGTAGGTTCTGGGCCATGCCTAGCAGTTCTGAGTTTTTGGCCAATGTTAAAGGACAGTCAGGAAGTCTGCATTAAGGAAAGGAAGCAAAGTAGGGTTTAAAGTAACATGAGGAGAGCTGACAGTCTCTCCTTGCTTTTTGAGTTCTCTTCTTCAAGCCCCAAATCTGAGGGTGTCCCGGAGAATAACACAGCCTCTTGAAGATGCATTCAACTCCTCTTGGTGTGCTGGGCCGGGAGCTTGTTCTTGGGGCATGCCTGGCTCAGTTCCACTCCTCTTCTCTGTGTGATAACTCCTTCAGGGCTTTCTCCACTGTGGGGCATGGGGTACAGGGCCATGAAGTGGCCAATAGGGGCCCTGATAAACATGAACAGATACAGGGGATTAGGATTCATGATACCTTGCTGGTATGCAGAGGTTAAGAATAAGGAGACTGCTTATTTTTCCATGTGAAATTTCTGTTTAATGAAAACCATTACTATATTTTCAACCAAGAATAGAATTGATTATATCAGGCCATTAGTCCTTCATCTGAATCCTAATTTCTTCCCAGAAATATGATTTTGCTGTCTGCATGTTACTTCTCTCTACTTCTCTATCATATGCGAATAATAGTGAATACTGTGGTGCCTCTACTCTCCAGCTCAAGGTACTCGACTGGGCCCAGTTTAGCTCTCTCTGTCAGATGAAAGTGTGGGAGTGCTTCTGGATTTCTAACAGGTGACATAAAAGAGTAGAGAAAATCATCTGCAAAAAGGACCTGCAGGACTATATGAGATGTTACTGATAATAAAGAGAAAAAGAAAAACCAGTTACTATTTATTGAGTAGTTATCACATTGTAGGCATAGAGTTAAGCATTTTCCATGTATTATCTTTGTTTCGATCTCAAGATAATACCATGAAGAGAATATTATTACTTTTATTTGGCAGATTATGGTGAGGAAACAGGCATGGAGAGAGTCAATTGCTTGCTCCAGGTCACATGGCTGGGAAACGTTAGAGACAAGATCTGAATACGGAATGACTCCCAGATATGCGTTTTTTTACTATTACATGATGTGACCTCCCGTCACATAATGAGACTTTAAACAAATGTGGCAGATTTTATATACATCCAGATAGGGACTGTGTCCTTCTAATCCTTACCTTGGAATGGCAACCAGTTACTTCATTCAATAAAGCAGCCATTGCTTGAAACATTTCTGAAACTTCTTTGAGGGAGTCCTTTTGAAAGTTGACAAATCTTTATTCTTTACAGGTGAATTTCATCTATGGAAATATCTACAAGTCACTTAGAATTAAGTCTGATGGATAAGATAAGTCATGAAGTTGGTTCTAACTTTTCATTTAAATGTGATTCTAGAGCTTTGTATAAACTTAACTCCCTTGTGTACTTTATGCACTGCTCTGAAGGCAGTTCTAGAAACATTTTGGGTAATGGAAGCATGACTGAATATATATACATCCTTTGAGGTGATGACTTTGAAAGATGTCATCAGGAAGTCCACAGAGTCTTATTTCTTGATACTCACACCTCACATATACACATTTATACATGTACAGACTGAGTTGATGAGCATGTTAAATCATCGTTAAACATTTCTGTGGTTTTAAAAAAATCATCTTTTCAAGAACAATGTGTTGCCTCCGCAGCTATTTAAGCAGATTCCTTGCAAAATATCCCATCTATCAAGATGTCCCAAATCGCTCTGTATTGAATTCCCTTTTGACTCCTTTGTTCACATTACTTGTAACTTTTTCATTATGTAAATATAGAAAAATGATCTTGTACATGCTTGCTGCTCTCTGCCCATTTCATATTTATAAGAAAGAGAAAAAGTTAGAAAGGAAGTGCTGAATGAGTGAACATTAATAGACTCACATATCAACCTTTGTAAAAAATATATTTTTATGAAAATTGAAGTTACATGCTTTGAAGCACAGTACATTGGGGATAATGAAGCTTAAAGCAAAGTTTGAGTTCAGAATATATGAAATAAGAACACAGTAATCCACAGTAGTACGAAAGTCAGAGGTATAGTACATTGAAGCCCAGGAGAGTTTGAATTTTTCCCTGCAGGCAAAAATTTCATGCTGTGACACATTCGGAAAGTCCTATGGTTGCCATGCAGTGGAGTGATGGAGCCCGTAGATCCAGGCTCCTAAAAGCCCATGACTGAATTTTTAGGAATTTTGTGAGACAGTTGATGTCATTTTAGGTAGCTTGAAATTAGCCATGGTAGGAGCATTTACACCACAGATATGGGCAAAGGCTACAAAGAGTGATTTTTTTTTCCCTCCCTGAGAGTTGGTTATTAAACATTACTAGAACTCTACTAGTTGTATGTATGCTTCAGTTTTACTAGTCTTCATCATCCACATTGAAGAAGTTTAGTTAATTAAGTAATTTTAATACTTTATTTATTTGATAGAGAGAACACAAGCGGGTGGGGAGGGGAGCAGCAGGCAGAGGGAGAGGGAGAAGCAGACTCCCTGCTGAGCAGGGAACCCCATGTGGGGCTCAGTCCTAAGATCCTGTGATTGTGACCTGAGCTGAAGGCAGACATTTAGCTGACTGAGCACCCAGGTGCCCCAGATTTAATTAATTACAATGGCATTAACATATGCATAATTCTCAGGAATTTTTACCTTTCTGCCAAGGACCCTTGGATACAAGGGTTTCTTAGGTCAACAGAAAAGCAAAATGATTATTTCCCAGAATTTCCGAGGTGACACACTGTGTTCTGTGGCATTATAAGAGAGTGCCATCATGAATAAGTAAGTCCTGGAGATTTTCTAAAATTCTTATGTTCAGTGGAGAGAAAACACCACTTGCTGTCTTAGGCCAAGGAAGTTGTGAAGATTTATAAAGATAAAAGATTAAAAATTGGCTATAAAGGAGTGAAGCTCATTTGTATAAACCAGGAACCAAGAAGCCTCATGACTTGATCTCTACACCTCACTTATAGGGTGACTATGGTGCAGTAAGAATTGTGGAATCTGTAGACCAGATCTCCTACCATTGACTGAACACTGTCTCCTTCAGTGATAGCCCCGTGGGAGGCAGTGCACTTATCTGAACAATGAAACTGTTCCCAGAATATGCTTTGATCTTCTTTTGGAGCTAACTTCAGAATCACTTTACAAACCAAACAAGGAAAGTCATTTAATCATGTTAGAGTCACAACTCATCTTGTATTCAATGGTGTTACCTGACAAGAGTATGCTTTTATTTATCAGAGTTGGCCTCAAATGACTTGGGGACAGATTTCAGAAGTTAAGCTTATTAAAAGATAGAAATTTGCCATCACCAAGATAGTTAAGAGGGGCAGGGAGAGAAAAGAGGGAACAGACAATCTCATGCATTGTTAAAGAAGGTACAGATACATGCATCTTTTTGGAGGGCAATTTGGAAATACTTATCAGTTATAAATGAACTTGGCCTTTGACCCACGATTACACTTCTTGGAATTTAGCTGGCAGACACACTCCTAAAAGCACAGAAAGAATCCTGTACAGAATATTTACTGCAATAGGAAAAGATTAGAGGAAACATAAATATCCAAGAATAGGAGACAGGTTAAGTAATAATGGAGCATTCATAAACCAGAACACATTCCATCATTAGTGAGAATGAGGCAGAACTGTATAAGGAACAATCTCTGAGATATTAGGTGGAAAAACTGGGTACAGAAGAGTATATTGCAACCTTTGTTAAAAAAGGATATACATATGTATTCATATATAAGCTTATTGATGTTTATATCTTTCTACATACTTGTATTATCTCATCTCTAGAGGGATTTGAAGAAACAAGGTAGCACACTGATTCTAGGGAAAGGTTCAGAAGGAGATAATTGTTCATCTGGCAGTATTTGAATTTTTAAACACACATTTCCATAAAACAAATAAAGAAAAGTGTCAGGCTGAAGGTGATTCTCATGTAATTCCTAAAAGTTTTAAACTGTGGCAGGACCACTGTTGAAACAAATAAATTATAATTGTGCTATGAGCAGAGATTTGCCCCTTGGAGGGGGCCTAAGATGTATAGGTTGCTTAAATATAAACACACTGACTTGTTTGTTAAGGAAATGTTTCATTCTTTAGTCTCATTTGTTAGAGGGATTCCACATTGGCGGGAAGATGCTAAAGACAAAACTGTCATCTTTAGACCTTGAGGACTCCTCAAGGTGGGGACCACACATGTTATTCACATGTAAGCCTAGAACAGTGCCTGAATTTCAGAGTTCTTGGCTGCAAGGGATGTAAACCAACTCTAGCTAATTTAAGTAGGAAAAGAGATTATAAAAAGAATGTTAGACAGCTCACAGAATTCTGGGAGGGAGTAGAGAACCAGGCTTAATAGTAGGTAGCCAGGACAATGCCCCAATCACTCTGAAATTCACTCTAGAGTGAGAAACACTCAAGATGCCTGAGTTGGGACTACTGACACACTCACACTGGACCCTAGATAAAGCTAAAGGCGCATATCACTTTGTTTCCATCCTATTGGCCAGAAATTAGTCACATGATTAACAGGGACCTTACACTGAATGGTTATGTGCCTAACTAAAACTTTGATGCTCTGTTACAATAAGAATGGAGGGGAGAATGGATATTGTGGGACAATTAACGGCCTGTCCCACAGAAAAATGATGCAATGCTGAACTCAAATAGAAACTGGCAAAATACAGATAAGGACCATCTGCATTTGGATACTTGAAGTCTAGTTATTTGGCTTGAGTCAGCTTGGATCTATGTTCCTAAGAAGTTTTTTTTTTTTGCTAAAAATACACAAAGCCATCAAAAAATAAGAAAAACATTATTATTTGTATGTTTTTGAGGTTGATTATTTTCTCATGGTTTTTGCTAAACTGCTGAGCATGGATCCATGCATAGGCATGTGTGAGTCTGCTGGCAGTTGGAATAAAGGAAGTGATATTATAGTTTTGTTATAGGTTTGACAGTTGATCAGATTTGAGTGTGGGAGTTTTCCTTTTCGGAGATCATCAGAACCCATCAGAGAGAATTTCCCACACTGCAAGACTACCACACTGTTGGTAGGTTAGAAGGGCCCAACTGTCAAATTCCTTGACCTGAGAAGGTTGCTGGTTTTTTTTTTTATTTTTATTTTTTTTATGAAGACAGAAGGGGCAGAGGGAGAGAGAGAGGGAGAGCAAGAGAGAAAAAGAGAGAGAGAGAGAGACTCTTAAGCAGGCTCCATGCCCAGTGCAGAGCCCAACATCATGACCTGAGCCCTGAATCATGACCTGAGCTGAAATCAGGAGTCCCATGCTTAACCGACTGAGCCACCCAGGCATCCTCGTTGCTGTTTTTCATTAACAGGGAATTGCCGTCTTCTGGTCTATGATAAATCTCCAGGTGATATTCTGGTTCATGGGAGACTCCAAATAGTGGTGTGAGTGTGTTTTTCTCTTCCAAGTAATTGTGTTTCCCCCTTTTCTTTTCCCTTGAAGAAAATGACTGCTGGATAATCTCCAGGTTGTCCAAGAATTTAATAATATATATATATATATATATATATATATATATATATATAAAATTTAAGGATTTATTCATTTATTTGAGTCTTCAAGCAGACTCCCTGCTGAGCACGGAGTTAATGTTGAACTTGATCCCAGGACTCTGAGATCAAATCCTGAGCTGAAACCAAGAGCTGAATGCCCAACCAACTGGGCCACCCAGATGCCCCAAGAATATAATTATATTTTTATTGTTTGAGTGTGAGAATTTTTTTGTGGGTAAAATTCTGTGTAATTTGAGAAATGGGAGTAGTGAATCCAAGAGGATGCTTGAACCCCAGTAGATACTCAGGTCTTTCTGATGCTGAACAGTTTAGTGGTAGAAGCAGTCTGTGCCTGAAGGATGGACATAGATCTATCAAGGATCAAGTTGGAACATGCCTTTAAATTAGGTAGTTCATCTCCAGAAGAAATTAAAAATGAAGGTTGTAACTTCTCTCAAATTCAGTGGCATGCCTGTTTTGTTTGGTTTCAAAAAGTTCTTAAACATTTATGCAAATCTGAAAGGGGGGGTCTCAAAAATTCCCATAAGAAAAGAACTAAGAATTAAGCCAATAGTTTTAATACTTTAATGTACTATCCCTTTAAGAGACATTAGTATTTCCAATGAGAGATAAACTGTAAATCATATTCTTAAGCTTCTCGATTTATATCAAATAGGCTAAACAAAAGGGTCTGTTTGATAATATCTAGTGGCGTCTGAGAATTGAATGTTCATATTCTGTTTTAAATATTCACATCCCAAAGGGTGTTGACTCATACTTGTTTTATTTCTTAATTTTTCCCAAAGTACTATGAAAAATTCTGGTTTTCATAAGTTACCATTCAAAGAACAGTACTAGCCACTGGGTTTTCCTTCTTTGCCATTTTGTCTTATCATCATTCTCCCCTTTGTTTGTTTATTGGGAATGCTGTCTTTTGTGTCTTTCCAAAAAGACTTCTTTCTTGCCATTTCCTTTGCTTATTCCCTGAGCCTGCGGATGCTTAAGGAATTTGCTTCTGTATCCTGTCATCCAGTCTCTCCTTCCATGGGTGTCACTATGATGATAATTGTGTTGCCTGGCTTTGGTAAATGCATTTTTCTTTGTTTTGGGGGGTAGGCATTGCAATTACTCTTTCAATCTCCTTGCTTGTGTATATCTTTGTGTAGAGAACTGTGATTAAAACAATGAAATACGTACTGTAATTGAATTTCTTTTGGTAAAAGTGACCTTGTGTAGTTCCTACAATTAACTATAGCAAGGATACAAGTGTGTCTGCAAATGACCAGGCTGAAGGTTAATTAATACAAAGCAGCTGAAAATGGATCAGTTTGTCTTTTAGCCAAGGTAAGGCATTTTATGATTCATAGATGGTTCTAAAAATAAAGATGCACAGGGGCGCCTGGATGGCTCAGTGGGTTAGGCCTCTGCCTTGGCTTGGGTCATGGTCTTGGGGTCCTGGGATTGAGCCCCACATCAGGCTCTCTGCTCAGCAGGGAGCCTGCTTCCTCCTCTCTCTGCCTGCCCCTCTGCCTACTTGTGATCTCCCTCCCTCTGCCAAATAAATAAATAAAATCTTAAAAAAAAATAAAGATGCACAGTAGGTAGACAGCAACTGCAAAACCAACCCTTCTCTGTATGTCATTTGACACTTGGCAATACTCTGGACAAGCTTTTCACCTGTCCATATTCACATGTGCCTTTTTCATTTAAAAAATTTTGTAAATAACCCTACTAACATCCAGCTTAGCTAGATTTAAGATTTCTAAGTCACTTTGGATCCTCTATTTTTTGTCCTATAATTCTGGTCACTTGTCAGGTCTTGTCCAACTTTCCATTTAAGATCTATCTCATCTTGGCAGGGGACCTGTGCTTTCCTTTCTGTCAAGGCCCAGTGGACTATTGCAATAATCTTCTGCTCATCTCCTTGCTTTGGTCCCCATTGCTTCAATCTGTTTTGTGCTTGACATTATTAATCGGCTCAGTCCTTCCAACATAGTGTTCCCATCAGAATCTATGAACCCAGCTAAAAAGAGAAAACAAAAACCAAAACCCTCCCTGGGTTTTCTCAGAGGAAAAGTTCCAAACTTCTTGACACAGTTTTTACGATTTCCTTTAACTTAACTCCAGTTTGTGTCTTTTTACTCCTCTTTTTACTTCTTTCACTTCTGTTTACATTGCCTCCCCAGTGCCCACCTTTCTGCCTCATCCTCTGTGCTGTTATTCAAGTTCTACCTGTTCTTCAAGGCAGAACTCAGGTCTTGTCCCTTGATGAAGACTTCCTTGTCCTTTCAGCCCATACTGACCGGGCCCTTCTCTGAGCTCAGAGGATGTAGAATGTTGGATGTTGGAACTGTCAGAGGCCAGAGTGTTACTGTGGCCATTGGCTCTCTCTCTCTAGTCATGTGGTTCATGTCCCTATTAATGGTCTCCTCCGGTCTCATGGGGCCAGTATCACGATTTCTGTTCTTAGCATGGTGCCTAGCCCATAGTGCTTGGCACAATGATGAAATGAAAATGAGGTACAGATCATTGGCAACGGACCTAGACCAAGGTTTCAGGAGTTACCCAGTTCATGTTGTTTTTCTCAGCATAGCTCTTTCTACAGGACTAGGGAACCTTGTCTGGTTCTTGTTTAATGCTTTAGTGATCTTGAAATGCCTCTTAAATGTCCCTTCCTCTCCATTTCCACTCTTCAAAGATAAGACTCACCTTTTCCTTTTCATTTGTATCCCCTCAAATCCTAAATCATAAAAGACCAACTGTTGTAAACTAAATTAATGGAAAAAATCCTGGAGGCATCTGTACTTAACAAGTTAATGAATTTATTTCCTCAGGTCTGTACTTAACATGCTCTCTCCATGAGAGCACATAGGTTTCGGGAGCAAACCTATACTGAGTGCACATCAGCTATGATGTGGCATAGGTTTTTTCCTTCCACTTCTCATTTCTGGTATACTTTAATCTCAAGTTTTCAGTTAAAACTGATTTTTTTTCAAGTTTTTATTTAAATTCTAGTTAGTTAACATATGGTATAATATTGGTTTTAGGAGTAGAACTTAGTGATTTTTGAGTCTTGTCTGATTTATGCACTTCTGTTGACAGGACTGGCACTCTTCTTTCTCCTCCCCCAAAAGTGGTTGAATTTCCCTGCTTTCTGCTTTGGATAAATGTTCAAGGTTGTAGTAAGACTAGTATCCCATACTCCTCATTCTGACATTTGAACTTCTGGAATTTAAAGTTACCTAAGATTTTGAAATTGTGTCATGTTTCAGGTGGCGTGGCTTAGAGTATGTATTTTATATATATATTTATATATATATTTTATATATTTTCCTATAGAAAAGTCATTTTTCCCCCGTTTGCCCTGGAGGCAAATCTGTGGGACTCAAGTGTAAAACTTTTAATAGGCAATCACTATCATTCTATATTCAATGCACAACCACAGAGTGCCTGGCGCTGCTGTAAATAATGGGCCCTTTACAATTGTACCTAAAATATACTTAGCTAATTTACTGGAGTGACAATTTATAAGCTAATTTACTGGAGACTCCCATCTGTGTGATATTAGAGCATTTTTAAGTGGCCAAAGTTCTGATTTGTCTGAACAAATTAAAAAGGACAGAACAGTTTTCACCCCGAGGAGGTGAAGGGGGCAGGATTTGAATCACTCACAAATCATTTCAAGAATCCATTTCAGAAGGGAGGCAAGTTTTGATCTCATACCCTAAATTAGCACTCTGAGACCTATATGTTTCCACAGTCACCTTAGAAATGTTTCTTAAATGCCTCTTTCTCTCCATTCTCACTGCTTTCCCCCTTCCAAGCCTCCTCACCAAAATGGCTACAAAATCCCTCTGGCTGCCTTTTCTGACACTAGCTCCCCACCCTCCATTTTGTGTAACATCTCCTGGCCACATTCATCGCTCTTAAACACCTCATTCATCATGTCAGTAACAGTTTTTTCTTACAGAAAGTCAGAGTTTTTGGCCTGTGAATATGGACAAATTTGGCTGCTCTCCCCACCCTCAGAATCAGGTCTTTGTGAATATGGTGGGTCTTGTTTCCTACCCAACATCCCTTGTGGCCTGGGGCAAAAAAAAAGCAAGAGGTTGAGTTGATGACCTTTCCCTAAAATCTATTAGACCTCTATGCATTGCCTCCATAAGAGAATTAGAACTCTTCGGTTATTGCATTCTATACCCACATCTTTCTATTTCGTAAACGAGTGAACTCAACTCCGGAGCCTATAGACAATTGCCCAAGTTCACCTAGCTATTAATGGCAAGATGTCTTGACCCCAATCTATCATTTCTCCTCTTATAACTCTTCTGGGCTGTAAAGGCCCTTCATGACCTGGTCTCTCCTGCTAATCTTGAGTTCTTCAACTCTCAACTCAGCCTGCTGGTCTGATTAGGGCAGATATTTACTGTCATGTGAAAATGAAAATTCTGCCTCTGTGACTGTGTTCTTAGCTTTTCTCTTGCCTGTAATATTATCCCCTCTTCCTTCCAACTGTCTTAAGTTTTACTCATTTGTACCATGTATTGGAAAGAATGTAGATTTTAGAATTAGGTGTTTAATCAACTATAGCTTGAATGACGATAGGCAAGTTAATGAATTTATTTCCTCAGAGATGTGTTGGGGTAACTGAGGCAATATGAGAGGCAGAGTTCATTTCCTGGCACATGGTAGACATCAAACTAGGTCTGTTTCCTTTCTTTGTTCCCACTTCAATGTCCACACAGTCCATGGTGCTTTTCTTGACCGTCCTATCACTCACTTTCTCAGGATTTCCAAGTGTTTCAGTTCGGGCCATAAATATGGTATGTTTTCTGGTGTTTGATCTCTGTGGTGATTATTGGTATGGTCTTCCATTTTCTCCCCCTTCCCTGTAAGAGGGTATCCATCTCTATCTCACTGATGTTGGGCTTGATCATATGACTTGCTCCAGCCAATGGAATGTGAACAAATGTGACATAGACTGTGTGCTTCTTAGACAAATTGTGTTTCTGTCAGCTCACTCTCTCATCCCTTCTGCTACAAAAATGGTTTGTTGAGCACAGAAGCTGCTCCTTCAGCACAAATCCTAGAATGAGCAAACATGTGGTGCTGTAGTAGTTGAGCCAAAACACGAGCATGAAATAAATGTTTGTTGTTGTAGGTCTCTGAGATTGTGGGGTTTGTTACCCCTGAAGATTCATAAATCAGTGCCTGTTTTCTCTCTTTTCATCTTGTTTCTTAAAGTAGAGTTAAACTTTTTTAGTTCAAAAGTTCAGGTGTTCAAAAAATTTAACAGGTTTTATTTCTTTTTTTTTTTCTTTTTAAAGATTTTATGTATTTGACAGACAGAAATTGCAAGTAGGTAGAGAGGCAGGCAGAGAGAGAGGAGGAAGCAGGCTCCCTGCTGAGCAGAGAGCCTGATGCGGGGCTCGATCCCAGGACCCTGGGAGCATGACCTGACCTGAAGGCAGAGGCTTTAACCCACTGAGCCACCCAGGCGCCCCTAACAGGTTTTATTTCTATAACAGCTCTGCCTCAAGCCTCTAAGTAAAAACAGAAATGACTTCAGCCTTTCTTGGAATTCCCCTCCCCCAAAATAACTCCCTAGGACTCAGCTACAGTTATTATGAGGGCCCAACACCCCAGGGTCATGGTTTTTTTTCAGATGGCTACCATCCCTGTGGACATGACCTCTTCAGGTCTGGTGGCTGGTTCTCTATGGCCATGCCCAGGGCACAGGAGTCATCAGCAGGGCTGCTCACGATCCAGATGCAATCCATGACCACTCCTCACTTTCTGACTCCCTGAGAGTGTTGTCAGTAAGCAAGGCCTCTGTACTTGGGACACACAGACCCTCTCTCTCTCTTCTCTCTTCTCCTAGTCCAGAAGCACTTGGAGAAATCCTTCCTCTTTCAAGTTTCTACCAGGAATCCCATCTTTGCTCTTAAATCCTCTTCCCATAAAAATTGGAAAGCCTTGTAAGCTTCTGTTTTTCTGCCCCACACCTCCTATTTGCCCTGAGGCAATGTGCAGAGAGCCATCTATTTAAAACTTAAAAAAAATTATTATTACTATTATTTTCAGAGAAAGAGAGAGAGAGAGAGAGAGAGCATGTGAGCAGGAGCAGGGAGGAGGGGCAAAGGGAGAAGGAGACAAAGAATCCTAAGCAGGCTCCATACCCCGTGTGGAGCCCAAGGTGGGGCTTGATCCCACAACTGTGAGAACATGACCTGAGCTGAAATTAAGAGATGGATGTTTAACTGACTGAACGAACTGGGCACCCTTATACCTATTTAATTTTGGTGGAAGGGAAAGGAAAAAATCAGGGAACAAAAGTAAGTTAGGATTTCAAATTATTATCTAAGGAGCTTTCCAATTTAGGGTGGGGTTTCTCAACCTCGGCACTATTGGTATTTGGAACTGAATAAATTTTTGTTGTGGGGAGTCGTCTATGCATTGTAGGATGTTTAGCAACATCCCTGGCTTCTACCCAATAGATGGGTAACAACCCCTGTCTCTACACCCTCTCCCCCACAAGCTCCCCCAGCAGTGACAACCCAGAATGTCTCCAGACATTGCCAAATATCCATAGGGAGGATACCCAGTTGAGAACCAGTGATTTGGTCCATGAACTGAGTTACATATAACCTTTGCTCTCCCCAAGACTTACCCGAGTATTTAATCCATAAGGAGGCACTTAATAGATATTTTCTGATAGAAGGAATTAAAGTAGTAAATTTTACTACAGTTTCTCTTAAATAGGGATATAAAGGGTAAAAAATGAGTTTGTCTTAAAAATATTTCTTTTCTGCCTTTTTGCAGGTATGCAATCTATTTGGGTGAATGCTCAAAGTAATTATTGTTACTAAGGAATTTTAATGAAATTCTGAATTCAGTCACTCAACCAGTGTGGTAATTAACAAAGAATTGGTTGGGGAAGAACATTTCTGAAAAGGAACAACAAAATAAATAATTTACATGCCAAAGAATATAATTCCTGGGAGGGCCTGGGTCAGTTGTTGAGTTTTGCCAAAGTCACAGTCCCAGAGTTGGCTGTGTGAGGGATATGAGAGAGTGAAGGATGAAAAAATGAATTGAAATCCCATATGCTAGTAAAGCTGCATATGTCGTAGTGGTTCCAGTGCCTCAGAAGACCTTTCTACAATAAAAGCAGATTTTCCTTTGAATGGTGAGGGCTTTTGACATGCAGTTTCCTTGGCAGGGTGAGGATTCCACATTGGGCAGGAGAAGAGATGACATATTCTTTGAGTAGGAGAGGTGGGTCTTGTATGTGTGTATGTTAGGGCTGAGGAAGGCATTACAGAAAAATTCCCATTTATGTTTTATAGGAAATTAATCTTACCTGCTTTCCAGGACACAACAGTGACCCAATTCTGAAGGCAAAAAGACCAGCCAGGGATGAGCGTCACTCATGTTCCATACTGTTTATCGCCTGGTTATAACGAACCAGGTGCTTTTTATCTTCAGACACACAACAGATAGTCTGTCATCTTGGGCTTTTAGAAATTGATATATGCAAACACTTGGCAGAGCAGGTATCTTTGCAACCTTTCTTAATAATAACAGACGGCTTTTCAGTGCCTGGGGTACAATTTAGTGGGTACATCTCATTTTGGCATATGTGTGAAAAGGAAAACCTTGTGTGGTAGGATTACTTTACCAATATGATATTTCAGAAATAGCTGAGATTTAAATTACCATGGGGCTGTATTATTAAAGTGAGAGATTTATTCAGTTTACACTACAAATCCCTGGAGAGATAAATGTGCTTATATTACAGGTACAATCAGAAAGGTAAATAACAGGTCTGGACACCATTTTCTTTCAAGTAGTATTTTAGTTGTGTGATGGTTTTTTTAAGGATGAAAGCGGGTAGAGGGGTGTTTAATCAGAATGTGAAATATTAAGCTTTGAGGGAACCAAGAATGGAAAAAAAGCTTATTTTTTAGAAAATAAGGTGTAATTGCTGATCTTAGAATGGTCTATTTTCTAACCTGAAACATTAAAAGAACCTCATAACAGATATGGTATATTGCTCATTTGGTGACTTACTTGTTCCTCTCCTTCCTGGTCATTTCCAGGGAAGTGGTTTCTCACTCCTGAGAGTATTTACCTCATAAATGTTCTCATCCACACAACATGTCTCACACAGTTTCTTCCTTTCTGATTTTTACTGCCAGCTCTAAGAGGTTTCAAACTTACCTTCCCTAGAACTCACTATTGTGAAAGTGCCCCTTGCTTTTTCTTTCTCATTTGTACCCATTACTTTTTTTTTTTTTTTTTTTTTTAGATTTATTTGTTTATTTGAGAGAGCAAGAGAGCAGGGAGAAGGGCAGAGGGAGAAGGAGAGGAAGAGTTTCTTAAGTAGACTCCCTGCTGAGCAGAGAGCCCAATGTGGGGCTCAATGTCATGACCCTGAGATCACGACTGAGCTGAAATCAAGAGCTAGCTGCTTAACCTACTAAGCCATCCAGGCGTCTCTGAACCTACTGCTTTCTTGAGATTAAGCTGCAGACTCCCCTGTTCCCAAAGTCTTTAACTTATACGGATCAGTCTACTGATCACTTCCTTGCTGGTTTTGGCCTCCATACTTCATTTCAAAATTTGCTCCCACAAAGGGTCATATAGATGTATTAAAAAATACATTGCAGGGAATCAAGCTCTATGGGATGTTAACAGACATCACAAAGGCGCCTATGTTGAAATAAATTTGAAAATCCTGTATAGATCAAATTTTGCCCCCTTGAACCCCTCACCAGAACTTCTCAATGATGTGACTTTCTAACACTTTGCTCACAGAATTTTTTTCTTATAACACTTATTGACTTCTCACTGAATTAGCATTGCATAGACCAGGACAGACGTTGAGAATGTTAAATTAGACTGCACAACTAGATAGTCTATATGACTAGCTGGCTCTACACATGCTGAGAACAAAGAGGGTAACTAAGTTCTGTGGTGGAGAATAAAAGCTTTAGGGGGAAGTCAGTGAGGGAGCTTTCCACAAACGTTCCAGTCACTGGAGATCAAGACCAAAGGGGCAGTAAATCTGATCCAGTTCCAGGTAGGCATTGAGAGTCTAGTGGATAGTTTGACAGATCCAAGGGGTTGTGGAATAGAGAAATGGCTTTGCAAGTGCTGTGCTAAAGTTGTCAGAAAACCAAAATTGGAAAAAGATAGAACCAGTATAATTATTCATAATTTTTTAAAAATTTATTTGACTGACAGAGATTACAAGTAGGCAAGAGAGGCAGGCAGGGAGAGAGAGGAGGAAGCAGGCTCTCCGCGGAGCAGAGAGCCCGATGTGGGGCTCGATCCCAGGACCCTGGGATCATGACCTGAGCCGAAAGCAGAGGCTTTAACCCACTGAGCCACCCAGGTGCCCCTATTCATAAATTTAACAGTTATACTTATTAGTCATGGATTGCATCTAGATCATGGGCAGCCCTGCTGAAGACTCCCAAGCCCTGAGCATGTTCACAGAGAGCCACCCGATCTGAAGAGGTCATGCCCATAGGGATGGTAGCCTTCTGTAAAAAAAACCCGTGACCGGAGCGTTGGGCCCTCATAACAGTAGCC